>JAOPSE010000035.1:10046051-10146778 GCA_029449295.1 Zea luxurians
CCACGGCAACCTGACCAGCCTGAGGCACCCGCGCGGGCGGGCGGTGCCGGCGCGCGTCGACGAGCGCCTGCTCGTCACGCTCTCCATGGGCTCCATCTGCCGCAACGGCAGCGCCGAGTCCTGCGAGCGCGGCGGGAGCCTCGAGTCCATCATCGTAGCCACCATGAACAACGCATCCTTCCAGCTCCCCGCGGCGGCCGCAAAGACTATCCTGGAGGCGCACTACGAGCACACCCAGAACCACACGGCGGCGGGGGAGCTGTACACGCCGCTGCCGGAGCGCCCGCCGTGGCCGTTCAACTTCACCGACCGCGCCTTCATCCCCATCGGCCCCGTGGAGGCGCCGCTGGAGCCGACGCGGAAGGCCACGACGGGGCGGCGGTTCCGCTACGGCGCCGCTGTGGAGGTGGTGTTCCAGAACACGGCGGTGATGCAGAGCGACTACAACCCCATGCACCTGCACGGCCACGACATGTTCGTGCTCGCGCAGGGCCGCGGCAACTTCGACGCGGCCAGGGACGTGAAGCGCTTCAACCTGACCCGCCGGTGCGGAACACGGTGCTCGTGCCCAGCCTCGGCTGGGCCGTCGTCCGATTCGTCGCGGATAATCCAGGTTAGCATGCATGCACGTCGTGTTCCTAGCTAGCTGCCTCCTGCAAGTTTTAATCGACATAGATGATAGATTTTAAAAAATCCTTTCTTTCTTTATTTGTTGGTTGGTATGCAGGAGTGTGGTACGTGCATTGCCATTACGAGTTCCATGTGGCCGTGGGCATGGCGACGGTGTTCGTTACGGAGGACGGGCCGACGGCCAACTCAACTCTTCCTGCACCGCCGGCAGATCTCCCCAGGTGTGGTCGGGAAAAAAGCATGATGGAAAACGACCTGTACCCGCTGGCCGAAGACAATGATGTCTCTTACTGAACATAGTAGTAAAGTGACGGTAATATATATTGTTATTCGTCGTTGCTTTCTCCGTTCTAAATTATAAATTGTTTTAATCAAAATATATATCTCAAGTGCAATGCCCGCTTCCGTTGCTGTTGTATGGTTTGCCATCTGTCATACATGACCGTGTACCTCTGATCTGGTTTTAAATTTTCAAATTGTGCCAAACGCAATCACGTGGTCACATGAAAATTGGTCGACAATGACAGTGCAATAGTTACGGCTATTTCGTCCGTTCCTGGTCTGCAATCACTGATGACTGGCCCGAGGTGAAGGGTCAACGACGGACGGCAGTTGGCAATAAACAAAGCCTAATCGATTTTTTAATTCTAAATAGTGATCGGCGAAAACTTTTGTAATTCATAACTGATTGAAGGTCGTTTCAGCTCTTTATTTTTATGCTCATATTCAAATGGACGACAACTTAAAAAACACATACATCAAATATTGTATAAAACCATTAATACCCTAAAATGAATACTATTTTACACTACACGACGGTTCACTTACAGCGACCTACGGTTGGTTGCTAAAACGGCCTTCAGCGACCTACGGTCGGTCGCTAAAAACTTTTAGCGACCCATAAGGATGGTCGCTGTAAGTGCCGTCGCTAAAGGCTTTAGCGACCGACATCTTTTTAGCGACCGACCGTCAATTGCTAATATTATATATTTAGCGACCAACTGTGGGTTGCTGTACTATAGATTTAGCAACCAACCGTAAGTCGTCATACTATATATTTAGCAACCAACAGAAAGTCGCCCTTTTTACAGTTGCTATTAATAATAATATACATTTAATTAAACACCATAAATCACAGATTTTTATACACAAATCATAAAGACATACACAGTTAATCAGTATACCATCATAGATCCATCACATAAACACAAAGCACCACAATTATATATTCACAAAAGCATCACAATTATAATATCATTTACAACTAGATCATTTACACAAAAGCACAAAGCTACAAAGTAAAAAATTAGTATGGAATATAGATACATAACGACAAATACAAAATATCACCATGATATAAATATATATTTATTATAAATATGCCTCGAGGAACTCCACAAACGGGGGCGCTCTGCCATGAACCGTCCACCGTCGGATCCGCCCAGTACACCCACCGCCACCACACAGGCATCATCTGCAGCAAATTTACTCAACTCATCAGGTATACGGATTGGTTTGGTCTGATTTGGTGATTTCACCAGCTCGCTAATACGTACTTGTATAAAACATGAGCACCTTGTCCATACCAAAATACAAGTAACATAGCTATTTACCTGGTTCCGTGTTAAACCCGTCTGTTTAGCAAGCATTTTGCTTGTCCCCATCAGTAGGATATCTGGATAATTGGACAATCAAAATGTGACCGTAAAGTATTACTGTAGCTCGTTAAAGGTAGATTAGCAATTAGTAGTCAAAAAAGGAGTACACAAAAAACATGCAATTTGAATGTAAAGAAACCAAAATGAAACAACACAAGGATTAGATTAACACATTGGTACATTATTTCCACGGTTGAGCAATATTTTCTCGAAGGTAACAAAAGGTAGCACTGATTGATATGGGGACAAAATTGACTAACCATGGATGGGAAACCTTTTTCGACCATAGGCCAGGAAAGACTAGTAGCAATAATTAAACTGACTGAGCACCAGATACTGGCTCTAAAGTGACAAACTATCAGCGGTTCAACATCTAGAGGTTATACCAAACGTTTGATGTAATGGTTGATACATATTTTCAACTTTTAGATCATACATCATGTGAAACGTTTGTACTATGAAAACTAGACTTAATCTGCAGATCGAACTAATAAATCATAGTGTTTAGGTTGGTACTCTATAAATCATAGTGAGATACCAAAGTCAACAACCTTTCCGCTATGGCCCTGCAGCGTGCGGCAGCAGACCAGATCCGTAGGGTTGAAGCTCACCGGCACCCTCCCCTGCGACTTGGAGTATCGCCACTGCACCGCGCAGTCGAGCGCACACATAGAAGTCAGCAAATGCCCGCGAAATCCCCGAACCCCACGAGAGGGTTCCCGACGCGGAGGGGGAGGGATGCCTCACCGTCGGTGTCGAGGAGCGTCTCCCGGCGCTGGCGGAGGCGCTCGAGCAGGGAGTCACCGACGCCGTCGCGACGGCGTGCTTCTCCTTGAGCTTCGCCACGGACGCCATGGGTGCCGCCCGCTGCTGCTGCTCGTCGGGAGAGAGAGGAGCGAGGCGAGGAAGATATAGTATGAAATGCGAGGGAGAGAGAGGAGCGAGGCGACGGCGCTGCTGCTGCTGCTCGGTCGGCACGGTCTGCTCGGCTGCGCGTCGGAGAGAGGAGCGAGCACTACCGGAATCCGATCCTTTGCCGAGTGCCGGCCGCTTTGCCGAGTGCCTTTTCTCGGGCACTCGGCAAAGACGGCTTTGCCGAGAGCCGCACTCGGCAAAGCTCGGCTTCGGTAACGAGCGTCTTTACCGAGCGTAGGACACTCGGTACAGGTCCACACTCGGCAAATCCATGTTGCCGAGTGTCAAACACTCGGCAAACGGGGCTCTCGGCAAAGGGCCGTCAGCGGCCGTCCCAAAGCTGACGGCCGTCAGTCTTTGCCGAGCGCCAATGGTTGGCACTCGGCAAAGAGTCTTCTTTGCCGAGTGTCGCCCAGTTGACGCTCGGCAAAGAACTCTTTGCCGAGTGCCATCCGTAGACACTCGGCAAAGTATATTTTTATTTCTTTTATTTTGTCTCCCAAACTTTTTGTGGTATGTTCCTACACTATGTAGACCTACATGTATCATTTGTGGACAATTTTAACAGAGTTTCAATCGTTAGTAGATTTAGTTCGTTTATTTGAATTTCTTCGGAAAATTTAGATTTGAACTGCAGGTCACTCGAAACTTGGAAAACCATGCATGAAAAAATGATATTCATGTTACTTAGCATAAGTTACGAACGATTCCAGGAGCGGACCAAAAACTTCGAGCAACATGCTCACTAAACATGGTCGTGAACTTGTCATCAACATGTTTAAAACTTGTATAAAACACAAACAAAGTCAGAAAATCTTGAAACTTGTCCACGTGTCATGATATCATATGTACAGGCTGCGATAAAAAATTGAAAAAATTTCGAGAAAACTATGACGCGCTATGTGTACAAACCTAAGAGATCCACATTGAAACTCTATGATTTCATGTGTAGTTCTCTTAGGTTTCTACACATAGTGTCTCACAACTTTGTCCAAACATTCTCAATTTTTTATCACAACCTGTACATATGATATCATGACACGTGGACAAGTTTCATGATTTTCTGACTTTGTTTGTGTTTTATACAATTTTTAAACATGTGGATGGCAAGTTCACGGCCATGTTTAGTGAGCATGTTGCTCGAAGTTTTCGGTCCGCTCATGGAATCGGTCGTAACTTATGCTAAGTAACATGAATATCATTTTTTTCATGCACGGTTTTCCAAGTTTCGAGTGACCTGCAGTTCAAATTTGAATTTTCCGAAGAATTTCAAAAAAACAAACTAAATCTACTAACGATTGAAAACTATGTTATAATTGTCCACAAATGATACATGTAGGTCTACATAGTGTAGGAACATACCACAAAAAGTTTGGGAGACAAAATCAAAAAAATAAAAATATACTTTGCCGAGTGTCTGGATAAGACACTCGGCAAAGCTTCCTTTGCCGAGTGCCAGCTGCTTGGCACTCGGCAAAGAATAGGGAAAGAGTCTTTGCCGAGTGTCGCTCAAGGGACACTCGGCAAAGACGGCTTTGCCGAGTGCCCGCGATCTGGCACTCGGCAAAGCTTATTTTAAAATTAAAAAAAACTTTGCCGAGTGCCAGATCACGGGCACTCGGCAAAGCGCCCTACATACAACGCCCAGCGGGCATCTTCCTCACTCTCTCTCACTCACTCAACGCCGCCGTGCCGTTCCTCGCCGCCGCCGCCGCCGTGCCGTTCCTCGCCTGCGCCGCCCCCTCGCCTGCGCCGCCGCCGCGCGCCGCGTGCGCGCTCCCGCGCCGCCGCGCGCCCGTGCGCGCTCCCGCGCCGCCGCGCGCCCGTTCCCGCGCCGCCGTGCGCGCCCGTTCCGCCGCCGTGCGCGCTCCCGTGCCGCCGCCGCGCGCCCGCGCTCGCCCTCGCGCTCGCCGAAGCCACGCCCGTCGTGCCCGCGCTCGCCGTGCCGTTGCCCGCGCTCGCCGTGCCGTGCCGTGCCTACGCTCGCCCTCGCCCGTCGTCGTGCCCCTCGCCTAACCCCTCGCCCTCGCCCGTGCCCCCGCCGTTTCCTCGCCCACCGCCCCCGCCCCCGCCCGTGCCCCCGCCGCACTCCTCGTCGTGACCCGCCGTTTCCCCGCCGTGCCCTCGCCCGCCAGGCGCCTCGCCCGCGACCCGTCGTCTCGCCCGCGCCCCGTCGTCTCGCCCGCGCCCCGTCGCCTCGCCCGTGCCGAAACCTCTAAGGTGATTACTTGTTTTATGTTATACGTGTATGATTTATATGAAATGATTAGTTTTAATATTAAGTTAATTATATACGTGCATGATTAGGTTAATATGTAGTATTGTGGATTGCCGGCCATCGTGCCGTTGAATTATGCGTGGATGTCAGCCATCGTGCTGATAGTTTTATTTGCAGGATTTTGAAACCTCCCCGTGCAGGGGAGGTGCTGCCGAAATTTTCTGTTGCTAGGCTTTTGTATTAACAGACTTGTGTTTCTTTTTTACAGAGAAGATACTTGTCTTCCTAGCCGCTGCGGGTCTCCCTGCACCGCGTCCCGTCGCCACTGCACCGACCCGCCACAGCCCCACTAGCCTGACTCCACCGCCACCCTAGGTATAACCTCTACATCCGCATCATGGTCGTAGATCACCTAACCCAGTTAGGCGTCTCCCGTTCAAAAGTGATACGGTGTAGATATGCAGATCTTTGCATATCTACAAATGTATCAGTTTCGAATTGTCCACGTTTTTTGGACAGTCCCGCGGTTGCGTAGATGGTGTTAGTTTCATGCTCTGCTCCGGTCTGAGATAGAGTTTCGGCGTCACCTCCCTGTTGTTCTCCGGACAGTACACTCTCCCTGCCAGGACGTGTATCCGGAGAACAGCGGGGAGGTGCTGCCGAAATTCTATCTCGGATCGGAGTAGAGCATGAAACTAACACCATCTACGCAACCGCGGGTGGGATTAGGACCTATCGTCACCTATTAGAAGGTAGGAACGTAGTGTACATGCATTACATGTCTATATTAAACTATACTCGGTTATATATGTTAGAGGATGGAGGACCGTGAGTGGATGTACACGGGCCGTAGAGGAAGGAACGATGTCACCACTGAATGGATTAGAAAGACCGATGATTTCGTGGAACGGGCATATGGCGAAGCTGCTAAAGGAGCGAGTCTAGTCCCATGCCCGTGCAGCAAATGTGACAACCGGAAAAGAAAACCAAAGAAGACCATGGTAGACATATTTGGAAGAATGGATTTACGCCGGGCTATACTCGGTGGATATTTCATGGTGAAGCGCATCGTACGAGAGAAGAGGTGCTGAGACAACGTGTCGAGGATTATGACGCGGATGCGGGGGTAGCGGATATGTTGAACGACTATCAGGAGGCACAGTACACGGGAGGATGTATGGATGACGAGCCAGAGCCGACTGCAAAGGCGTTCTACGACATGTTCGAGCGCGGCACAGAAGCCCCTTCACGGCCAGACAAAGGTTTCTCAACTTGATGCCATTGGGCGTGTAATGGCGTTCAAGTCGCAGTACAACATCAGTAGAGATGCATTCGATGGCTTGTTGACAGTTATTGGGAGTCTGCTTTCCGGATGATCACATTCTGCCAAAGAGCATGTACGAGGCACAGAAACTACTTCGTGCACTTAAGATGACGTATGAGCAGATTCATGCTTGTCCGAAGGGCTGCGTGCTATTTAGGAAAGAATACGCGGAGGCAAAAGTACTGTCCTAAGTGTAATTCGTCTAGGTTTATGGAGGGTAGACTCTGGTGATGGACAGAAGAGGCAGCTCGACATCCCCTTGACAATCCTACGACACCTTCCGTTCATACCGAGGATCCAGCGTCTTTACATGACAGAGGAATCCGCGAAACAGATGACATGGCACAAAAATAGGAAAACGATACAATCCTGACAAGATGGTGCACGCGTCAGATGGTGAAGCATGGAAACACTTTGATGACATTCACCGTGAGAAAGCCGAAGAGGCTCGTAATGTACGTGTTGCGTTGGCCACAGATGGGTTCAATCCCTATGGAATGAGCGCTGCCCCGTACACATGTTGGCCCGTGTTTGTTATCCCAATCAATCTCCCCCCTGGTGTGTGCTTTCAAAGGCAGAATATATTCGTGTCGTTGATAATTCCCGGACACCCGGGGAACAAAATGGGCGTGTACATGGAAGCCTTTGATCGATGAATTGGTACGTGCCTGGGAGGAAGGGGTATGGACATATGACCGAGCTACGAAGACAAACTTCAGAATGCATGTTTGGTACCAGTACTCCATGCATGACTTACGGCGTATGGGCTATTCTGTGCTGGTGTGTTCACGGTAAATTCCCATGCCAGTTTGCAAGGAAGCTCTCAGTGTTCATTTGGTTGAAAAAGGGTGGCAAATATTCGTCCTTCGATAAACATCGACAATTTCTTCCTGCTGACCATCCATTCCGCCTAGACATCAAGAACTTTACGAAAGGTGTCGTAGTGACAGACCGCCCACCTGCAACGATGACTGGTGCCGAAATTCGTCAACAGATAGATGGGCTCGTGGCCAATACAGAAGGTGGTTTTTGTGGGATATGGTGAGCAGCATATGTGGACACATAAGTCTGGCTTGACTCGGCTCCCCTATTATGATGACCTGCTCCTTCCACACAACATTGACGTGATGCACACTGAAAAGAATGTTGCCGAGGCACTGTGGGCAACAATTATGGACATTCCTGATAAGTCAAAGGATAATGTGAAGGCAAGAGTGGATCTGGCAGCGTTATGTGATAGACCAAAACTAGAGATGAAGCCGCAAGTGGGGGAAAGACGTGGAGAAGGCCTAAGGCCCGATTTCGTCCTAAGCAGGGCCCAGAGGAAGGAAGTACTTCAGTGGATAAAGATGTTGATGTTCCCTGATGGATATGCAGCTAACCTGAGTAGGGGGGTGAACTTATCTACTATGCGAGTCTTAGGGATGAAGAGTCATGACTTCCACATATGGATTGAACGGATTCTTCCTGTGATGGTTCGAGGCTATGTCCCTGAGCATGTCTGGCTAGCGCTTTCAGAGTTGAGCTATTTCTTCCGTCAGCTTTGTGCAAAAGAGTTATCTCGGACCGTGGTTGCCAGACTTGGAAAGATTGGCCCCCGTGTTACTGTGTAAGCTTGAGAAGATATTTCCACCTGGCTTCTTCAATCCAATGCAGCATTTGATTCTTCATCTCCCCTATGAGGCACGAATGGGGGCCCCGTGCAGGGACGTTGGTGCTATCCAATCGAGAGATGTCTAAAGACTATTCGAAAGAAATGTAGAAATAAATGCAAAATCGAGGCTTCCATTGCAGAGGCATACATTCTAGAGGAGGTCTCAAACTTCACAACAACTTATTATGGTGACAAACTGCCGAGCGTGCATAATCCACCCCCTCGTTACAATGATGGCGACAATGAATCGAACCTTAGCATATTTCGAGGCCAACTCGAAAGCGCAAGTGGCTCGACCACCAAGACCCTGACACATGAAGAGTGGCGGCATATCATGCTATACGTATTGACCAACCTTGAAGAGGTGACGCCATACATGGAACAATTTCTTCATGAATTCTGGCGTCGATCAAGGGACCCCACTCCACAGGAATATGACGCTCTTCTTAGAAAGGGTGCGAGAAATGGGTTGCTCGATTTCATTTCCTGGTTCAAACATAAGGTACGTGCTTAGTTTGTAAAAGAGATACGTCTTTAAACTCAATTTAGCGTCTTTTAACTTGCGAATACTTGCAGGGCCAAAGAGATCCGTCTATGAGTGCCGAATTGAGACAAGTAGCCAACGGCTTTGCTTATAGGGTCAAGAAATATTCTGGGTATGACGTCAATGGATACCGTTTTCGCACAACACACTACGACAAAAGTCGGCCCAATCGGAAAACAACGTGTTCTGGGGTCTTTACGCCGTGTAACACCCGGTTTTAAAGAACAAAGCCGGGTGCATCTCATACATGCGCCAAGAAGACAACATATATAATAACAGAGTGTATAGAGATAAATGTCATTAACATCAGAGTATTTATTACATAGCGGAAGACTTATTACAAAATAAAGTAATAAAGATAAAACAAACTAAGGATCGTCGGCGCCAATGTCGACTGGGAAACGCCACCTAGATCAGATCGAACTCCTCAGTGTTAGGCGGCTCCTCCTGAACCACCTGATCATCTCCTGTGGGGGGGGGTGTGAGACAGCAAGGGTGAGCTCACACATGATCATAGCTCAACAAGTTGTGGGGAACCAGTGGACACAAACTCACAAAGGTGTGAGTTCATGTGATGTGTAAGGCTTAATCAATGACAGGGGTTAAAGCTGAGCATTGCTTTTAAGTAGTTGGTCAAAATTTTATTAGCAGTTACTAAGTGTAAGTAGATACCAAACCATAAGTAAAGTAATAGAACAAAGTTAATAACAAACCCATGCAATGCAAATGACAAAATTGAATTTAAGATTCCATAATTTAAACATCAGAGAGTCCTGAGCTGCTCGTGACCGTGAGCTCGGCTAGTATACCAGTTTTACACTCTGCAGAGGTTGTACCCTTTACCCACAAGTCGTGTTTCCCATGTCGCCAGGGTTAGCTAGGCCCTTAGACACTACCAAGGTGAATGGCTAGGGATCCACTACGAGGCCTTTACAAAGTTCCACTAGCTTCCAAAAACCCGCTACAGTTTATGGGAAGATCCAGTACAGGGTTTCCTGGCTGACCGCCATCGCAGCAAAATCAACCAGGGACCTCCCCGCACTGACCTCTCCCCTACTGCCCTTGCCCCTTTCGGGTAAGGTAGTCTTCCACTAGCTTTCCTAATTAGTTAGCCAAGGGGTCCCATTCCTCCCTTGTGGTGGCACGTGGTTCTCAAGTTAAGCTCTATGTTCCAATTAACATTAATGATATCAACATGAACATAAACAGAATAACAACAAGAATTGGAACATAGAGGTAATAAATGATTATCCCAAAACCATATAAAGCAATAGCAAACTACCCAAGTGATTCAGGGGTAAACAAGGTAATGAGATAAACAATCTAGGGTGACCTATTGGGTCCCATCAAAATTAAACCTATGCATGGTAAATGATTATAAAGAACATTATTGGGTAACAAAAGTGAATCAAGGGCACAACTTGCGTGGCACTTGAGATTCCAGGTACCAACTTGCTTTTCAGATGACACGTGTCCTCGCGCTAGTCGTAGCAATACAAACAACATGGTATAAACAAAATTAACATCACACCAAACATAAGATTATACTGCATAATAATGATCTATGCGACGTTACGAGATCGTAGAAACAAGAACCACTAATTTCGGAGTTGCGGTTAACAAGTTATGAATTTCGGAAATTATTTAGTGCTTAGGATAGATTAATCCAAATGAATAATTTTAATTTAAGTTCATGGCTAAACAGTGCTACTAGTTGGTAGACAATATTAATACAAATTATTGCAACTGGAATGACTCAATTTGGAGCTAAAATGAATTAGATATGAATTTTCCAAGTTCTAGCATTTGTTTTTGTATTAAAATTGCATTTACTAATTCATTTACTTATTTTAAATACGCTCTGGACTGGGCCTCGATAACTAAAAAGCATAAGGGGCTCTGCGCAAAATATTCCAGGACTCAGACGAATCCCCATGTGGACGGCGGGTTCAGTTTGGGGAATCCTGAGGGACTCATACGCTAAATCGCCACTGCGAAGGGGTATCCACAGCCCTCAGCCATCCGATCAACACTCAACGCGCCTGATTAAATCCAGGCGACCATGAGCACACGCTCCACATCGACTGTTAGATCCCAATCCAACGGCTGATGATCTCTACCACCCTGAGCCACACACCACCAAATCAATGACCCGGATCAATCACGTGAAACGGTAAGATTTGGTCTAATCTAGACCATCGATGGCCATCTAACGGCTGAGCGGTCGTCTTCTACATCGCCCATCACCCGACCGACACACCCAGCCGCGGCGTCCACCAGACACGGCCAAAGCCATAGCCGGCCACACCTAAAGCTCGAGTCCCGCCTGTAAACTTCACTCCGGCAACCGCGAAACGAAGAGCAGTGGATCGCTAGACTGGCGCATGAGTACTCACCACGGTTGGTAGCGCAGACAGCCCTGGCCACGGGAACCTGCAGATTCACCAACACCGGCAATGGATTTCGCGACCACCGGTGATTTTCCCCTTCAATTGCGCCCACTCCCAGCTTCAACGCGACCAGCACTCCCAATTCAATTGACCCTGACCACCCTAGACCGCGACCGACGGCGAGGGAAGGGAATGGCGTCGTCGGCGGATCTTCTTCTCCATGCCAGGTAAGGCGCCATCCGACCAGGGGCTTTGAACCGCCAGGGCGCTTGCCATCTCGCCAGATCCCTCCCACCGGTGAGCATATTAGCTCGGGCTCAGACGAGAAGCTCCATGAAGCATCAGCGAGTGGGAATGGGAGAGAGGAATCGAGCTCCATGTTGCCAGGCACATGGCCGAGGTCTTCCCCCCCAGCCCATCCTGTTCATGGTTAAAACCAGGCTGAGCTCGCGTTCATATATCCAAAGTCAGGGGTGCGGTCATCGGTACCAGGCTCCTAACGCTGAAGAGGGATTCGCGGCAACTGATCCCGACCTGTTCATACGGCGAGAAATTCGGCCGAGGCCGCAGCAACGAACTCCGCAGAGCGTGCCACGGTTGAGCTTGCCCGAATCGAGTGGCGAAGGAAGGGGAGGTCCCGACGACTTGGGCCTACACGTCAGTGGTTGGCAGGGTCACGCGATCCAAGCGGGGGATCTCCACTGAACCAACCAGATAGCGGCGGCCGGTTCAGAGAAAACGAAGATGACAGTGCTGACATAGGAGACCCACATGGCAGCGGCTTCTGGAGAAATGGAAAAGGATAAAGGGAGAGGAGTAGTGGGCTGCGGTGGAGTGGGGTTTTGGGCCTGGCCGTGGAATTTGGCCCAAGCAGCGCCTAATCTTTTTTTTTTATTTTCTTTTCTTATTTTTCTCTATTTTCTACTCTTATTTTAGATTTCAAATTTGAATTCTAATTCTATTGTGAAGTTCATGCTTAAATAAATTGTTCACATTCAAGTATCAGTATAAACAAGTGCATGCATTTATTTATATATATTTCTTTATATGCACATAGTATTTCCTCATCCTCTTTCTATTTTATTTTCCTTTTGTTAAATTGCAAATTAGTATAAACTCCAATTTGGACATTACCGTTTATTAGTTTTAAATGCACAACCAAATAAACTCCAACATGATGCATGTCTTGTTTGGATTTTTTTTAATAAGGGATTATTCCCTCTCAACTATGATTAAGCACATGTCTCAAAAAGTAGATGGCAAATCACATAAGGAGATCAACTCTTTTATAAGCTTTATAATTTGGGTATTACAAATCCTACCCCCCTTAAAAAGAATCTCGTCCTCGAGATTTAAGAAGGTCTAGGGAAAAGTTGAGGAAATCTATGCGAAGCTCTCCTTCTCTTTCCCATGTAGCTTCGTCTTCACCGTGGTGACTCCATTGAACTTTGCATATCTTTATAACCTTATTCCTTGTAACTCGAGTCAATGTATCCAAAAACTTGATCGGGTACTCCGTGTAAGCCAAATCACCCTAAACAGTGAGCTCTTCCATTGGTAACTGTTCCTCAGGGACACAGAGACACTTCTTAAGTTGAGACACATGAAATACATTATGCACATAAGACAGATTATCAGGTAGCTCAAGTTGATAGGCCATCTCTCCAACTTGCCCAAAAACTCAGAATGGTCCAATATAGTGAGGGGACAATCTGCCCTTAACTTTAAATCTCCTCATTCCACGAAGTGGTGACACCTTAAGGTACACATAATCACCTTCCTCAAATTCCAGTGGTCTTCTTCTATTATCAGCGTAGCTCTTTTGCCTGGTCCGAGCTACCCTCAAGTTCTCCTTGAATTATACAAACTTGTTCTTCTGCCTCTTGAATAAGTTTAGGTCCAAGAACTGTCTTCCTCTAGTCTGTTCCAATATAGAGGAGTCCTACATTTCCTGCCATACAGAGTCTCGAACGGTGGCATCTTTTAGACTGGCCTGGTAACTCTTATTATATGAGAACTCAGCATAAGGTAGACTCTTGTCCCAACTACTACCATGCTGAAGGGCACAAGCTCTCCACATATCTTCCAATACTCGATTAGTCCTTTCAGTCTGTCCACCAGTCTGAGGATGGTAAGCCGAACTAGAATTCAACTTTGTATCCACATTCTCATGAAAACTTTTCCAAGATCTGGGGGTAAACTGTGATCCTTTATCCAAAATGATCCACTTCGGTATACCGTGTAGAGACACAACCCGAGCCATATATACTCTACCAATTGAGAACCTTTATAAGTAGTCTTGACCGAAATAAAATGAGCCACTTTGGTCAGTCTATCCACAATAACCCATATAGAATCATATCCTTTTGAGGTGCGAGGCAATCCAGTAATGAAATCCATACCAATTTCTTCCCACTTCCACTCAGGTCTCATCAGTGGGTGCAGTAGTCCAGCCGGCCTTTGGTGTTCAGCCTTAACTCCTTGACACGCATCGCACATAGCCATATGTGCAGCCACATCTCTCTTCAATCCATACCACCAGAACTTTTACTTCAAATCCTGATACATCTTCGTACTACCAGGATGAATAGAATAATCCAAGTCATGGGCTTCCTTTAAAATAGTCACACGAAGGCTTTCAATATCAGGAACACATATCCTGTCCTTGAACCATACGATACCTTGCTCATCTTCCGTGAATTCCGGACCTCGACCTTCAGTAATCAGATCCTTAATCTCTTGTATTTTAGCATCACCAATTTGTCCTTTGCGGATCTCTTGCTCCAAGGTAGGTTCCACATCAATAGTAACTCCTTCTGTGTGAGCAACTATCCCCAGGTTAAGTCTCCTGAAATCCTCAACCATCTCATCAGGTAGCTAGGCAACAACAGCTGAATGGACATGCTCCTTTCGACTCAAGGCATCTACAACCGAATTTTCCTTGCCCGGGTGATAGTGAATCTCCAAATCATAATCCTTAATAAGCTCCAACCAACGGCGTTGCCTAAGGTTGAGATCCTTCTGAGTGAATATATACTTCAAACCCTTATGATCCGTGTATACTTGACACTTGGTTCCCATGATATAATGTCTCCAAATCTTAAGCGTATGCACAACGGCTGCCAATTCTAAGTCATGCATGGGGTAGTTCAATTCATGTTTCCGCAACTGACGAGATACATAGGCAATCACATGTCCTTCTTGCATAAGTACACATCCCAAGCCTTGGCCACATGCATCATAATAAATGTCAAATCCTTTCTGTAGGTCTGGCATAACCAATACTGGTGGCGACATCAATCTCTTCTTCAACTGATCAAAGCTAACTTGGCACTTCTCGTCCCACTTAAATTCTCTTCCCTTCTCCAGAAGCAAGATCATAGGCTTAGCAATCTTAGAAAATCCTTCAATAATTCTTCGATAGTATCCTATAACTCTCAAGAAGCTCCGAATCTCCGTAACTGTAGTGGGTATGCTCCACACCACTATCTCCTTGACTTTAGCAAGATCCACTGATATTCCTTCGTTAGAAATGATATGTCCAAGGAATGACACCTCGTCAATCCAGAACTCGCATTTACTGTACTTGGCGTAGAGTTGACTATCTCGTCGCTTTTGTAGCACCAATCTCAGATATTTCTTGTGATCACTATCACTCTTATAATAAATAAGAGTATCGTCGATGAAAACCACGATGAATCTGTCCAAATCATGAACACCTTATTCTTCAGATCCATAAAATAGGCTGGTGCATTAGTTATCCAAATGACATAACGGTGAACTCATATAATCCATATCGAGTCGAGAATGCTGTCTTGGGAATATCCGATGGTCTAATCCTCATCTGATGGTGGTAGTTACTACAACTTCAACTTCAAATCTTTGTCCTTTGGAATTGGTGAGTTCTACGATTCCCTTAGCACAATGTATATACTGCCTTTGCCTTTCTTAACCATGACATACCAAGGATCACATCTATAGTGCTCTCTTCTAACACTATAGGGGTAGCCCATCTGGGTTAGAAATACAGGGTAAGAAAGGAAGAATTATAGACAAGGCGGGTAATTACGAGGAATGTTGCTACGGGGGATTTATTAGCTAAGTAGATTAGTGTGTTATCCACTAAAGCTAATTCATTACCTTATGTTGGTACATGCTAAGATGTCCATATATAACATATCGATCAATCAAAGAAGCAAATCAGACATTTAACATCAGAACAATCAAACAACATTTTTAAAGAAAATAGTTTTAAATTTTGTCTTGGGTTCCCTATCTCTTAAAAAGATCATAGTGGTAGGATTCCAAGGTGTGAAATCCATCTTGTCTTAGAGTAGAAAAGATAAGAGTAACCAGAGTACAGTAGCAGAAGGTGAGACAAGGTCAAGATGAGATAAGTATAGAATGAGTCAGAGTAAGGTAAGTAGGAGAGGGTTTGTCCGTTTCTATCTAGGTTTCGTCCTACAGTCAACATTTCCTCTGATACCACTTCTGTAACACCCGGTTTTAAAGAACAAAGCCGGGTGCATCTCATACATGCGCCAAGAAGACAACATATATAATAACAGAGTGTATAGAGATAAATGTCATTAACATCAGAGTATTTATTACATAGCGGAAGACTTATTACAAAATAAAGTAATAAAGATAAAACAAACTAAGGATCGTCGGCGCCAATGTCGACTGGGAAACGCCACCTAGATCAGATCGAACTCCTCAGTGTTAGGCGGCTCCTCCTGAACCACCTGATCATCTCCTGTGGGGGGGGGGGGGTGTGAGACAGCAAGGGTGAGCTCACACATGATCATAGCTCAACAAGTTGTGGGGAACCAGTGGACACAAACTCACAAAGGTGTGAGTTCATGTGATGTGTAAGGCTTAATCAATGACAGGGGTTAAAGCTGAGCATTGCTTTTAAGTAGTTGGTCAAAATTTTATTAGCAGTTACTAAGTGTAAGTAGATACCAAACCATAAGTAAAGTAATAGAACAAAGTTAATAACAAACCCATGCAATGCAAATGACAAAATTGAATTTAAGATTCCATAATTTAAACATTAGAGAGTCCTGAGCTGCTCGTGACCGTGAGCTCGGCTAGTATACCAGTTTTACACTCTGCAGAGGTTGTACCCTTTACCCACAAGTCGTGTTTCCCATGTCGCCAGGGTTAGCTAGGCCCTTAGACACTACCAAGGTGAATGGCTAGGGATCCACTACGAGGCCTTTACAAAGTTCCACTAGCTTCCGAAAACCCGCTACAGTTTATGGGAAGATCCAGTACAGGGTTCCTGGCTGACCGCCATCGCAGCAAAATCAACCAGGGACCTCCCCGCACTGACCTCTCCCCTACTGCCCTTGCCCCTTTCGGGTAAGGTAGTCTTCCACTAGCTTTTCTAATTAGTTAGCCAAGGGGTCCCATTCCTCCCTTGTGGTGGCACGTGGTTCTCAAGTTAAGCTCTATGTTCCAATTAACATTAATGATATCAACATGAACATAAACAGAATAACAACAAGAATTGGAACATAGAGGTAATAAATGATTATCCCAAAACCATATAAAGCAATAGCAAACTACCCAAGTGATTCAGGGGTAAACAAGGTAATGAGATAAACAATCTAGGGTGACTTATTGGGTCCCATCAAAATTAAACCTATGCATGGTAAATGATTATAAAGAACATTATTGGGTAACAAAAGTGAATCAAGGGCACAACTTGCCTGGCACTTGAGATTCCAGGTACCAACTTGCTTTTCAGATGACACGTGTCCTCGCGCTAGTCGTAGCAATACAAACAAACATGGTATAAACAAAATTAACATCACACCAAACATAAGATTATACTGCATAATAATGATCTATGCGACGTTACGAGATCGTAGAAACAAGAACCACTAAATTCGGAGTTGCGGTTAACAAGTTATGAATTTCGGAAATTATTTAGTGCTTAGGATAGATTAATCCAAATGAATAATTTTAATTTAAGTTTCATGGCTAAACAGTGCTACTAGTTGGTAGACAATATTAATACAAAATTATTGCAACTGGAATGACTCAATTTGGAGCTAAAATGAATTAGATATGAATTTTCCAAGTTCTAGCATTTGTTTTTGTATTAAAATTGCATTTACTAATTCATTTACTTATTTTAAATACGCTCTGGACTGGGCCTCGATAACTAAAAAGCATAAGGGGCTCTGCGCAAAATATTCCAGGACTCAGACGAATCCCCATGTGGACGGCGGGTTCAGTTTGGGGAATCCTGAGGGACTCATACGCTAAATCGCCACTGCGAAGGGGTATCCACAGCCCTCAGCCATCCGATCAACACTCAACGCGCCTGATTAAATCCAGGCGACCATGAGCACACGCTCCACATCGACTGTTAGATCCCAATCCAACGGCTGATGATCTCTACCACCCTGAGCCACACACCACCAAATCAATGACCCGGATCAATCACGTGAAACGGTAAGATTTGGTCTAATCTAGACCATCGATGGCCATCTAACGGCTGAGCGGTCGTCTTCTACATCGCCCATCACCCGACCGACACACCCAGCCGCGGCGTCCACCAGACACGGCCAAGCCATAGCCGGCCACACCTAAAGCTCGAGTCCCGCCTGTAAACTTCACTCCGGCAACCGCGAAACGAAGAGCAGTGGATCGCTAGACTGGCGCATGAGTACTCACCACGGTTGGTAGCGCAGACAGCCCTGGCCACGGGAACCTGCAGATTCACCAACACCGGCAATGGATTTCGCGACCACCGGTGATTTTCCCCTTCAATTGCGCCCACTCCCAGCTTCAACGCGACCAGCACTCCCAATTCAATTGACCCTGACCACCCTAGACCGCGACCGACGGCGAGGGAAGGGAATGGCGTCGTCGGCGGATCTTCTTCTCCATGCCAGGTAAGGCGCCATCCGACCAGGGGCTTTGAACCGCCAGGGCGCTTGCCATCTCGCCAGATCCCTCCCACCGGTGAGCATATTAGCTCGGGCTCAGACGAGAAGCTCCATGAAGCATCAGCGAGTGGGAATGGGAGAGAGGAATCGAGCTCCATGTTGCCAGGCACATGGCCGAGGTCTTCCCCCCCCCAGCCCATCCTGTTCATGGTTAAAACCAGGCTGAGCTCGCGTTCATATATCCAAAGTCAGGGGTGCGGTCATCGGTACCAGGCTCCTAACGCTGAAGAGGGATTCGCGGCAACTGATCCCGACCTGTTCATACGGCGAGAAATTCGGCCGAGGCCGCAGCAACGAACTCCGCAGAGCGTGCCACGGTTGAGCTTGCCCGAATCGAGTGGCGAAGGAAGGGGAGGTCCGACGACTTGGGCCTACACGTCAGTGGTTGGCAGGGTCACGCGATCCAAGCGGGGGATCTCCACTGAACCAACCAGATAGCGGCGGCCGGTTCAGAGAAAACGAAGATGACAGTGCTGACATAGGAGACCCACATGGCAGCGGCTTCTGGAGAAATGGAAAAGGATAAAGGGAGAGGAGTAGTGGGCTGCGGTGGAGTGGGGTTTTGGGCCTGGCCGTGGAATTTGGCCCAAGCAGCGCCTAATCTTTTTTTTATTTTCTTTTCTTATTTTTCTCTATTTTCTACTCTTATTTTAGATTTCAAATTTGAATTCTAATTCTATTGTGAAGTTCATGCTTAAATAAATTGTTCACATTCAAGTATCAGTATAAACAAGTGCATGCATTTATTTATATATATTTCTTTATATGCACATAGTATTTCCTCATCCTCTTTCTATTTTATTTTCGTTTTGTTAAATTGCAAATTAGTATAAACTCCAATTTGGACATTACCGTTTATTAGTTTTAAATGCACAACCAAATAAACTCCAACATGATGCATGTCTTGTTTGGATTTTTTTTTAATAAGGGATTATTCCCTCTCAACTATGATTAAGCACATGTCTCAAAAAGTAGATGGCAAATCACATAAGGAGATCAACTCTTTTATAAGCTTTATAATTTGGGTATTACACGCCGGGCCTTGACAATGTCGATTATTTTGGACGAATCGAAGAAATATATGAGCTCAATTTTTATGGTTCCAAACCTCTTACTCCAGTGATATTCAAATGTCATTGGTTTGACCCTCAAGTGACGAGACGGACACATTCTAATATTGGGATAGTCGAAATTCGACAAGATTCCACCTTAGCAGGAGACGATGTCTATATCGTTGCCCAACAGGCCACACAAGTGTATTATCTCCCATATGCGTGTCAAACGAAAGAACATCTTAAGGGTTGGGATGTTGTGTATAAGGTATCGCCGCACGGGAGGTTACCTGTTCCTAACGATGAAGATTACAATTTAGACCCGGACACATATGATGGAGAGTTCTTCCAAGAAGATGGGCTAGAAGGGCGATTTGAGATAGACTTAACCGAAGCTATCGGAATGGACGTAGATATTGAAATGGTTGTTGATGAGGAGGAGGATGAGGTGCAAAATGATAATGACTTAGTAATCCTTGAAGGTAATGACATTACTGACGAACTTGCGTTTTCCGATGGTGTGGAGATTGAAATGCTTGATAGTGATGATGAGAGTTATGATCCGGCTAACCCCGACACATATGAAGATTATTTTTAATCGATGTAATGCTATATGACTTTTTATTTCGCACCTGTTTTTAAATACATCTTTTTATATGTGCTTATTTGTTTACTCTTAATTGCAGGTTGTTGGACAAATATGGTGGGCGGTTTCCTGAGGAGGAGGAGGGGGAGGAGGAGTAGGACGGCGGACGATGCACAGCAGGCAGCGCAACAGGACGAGGCAGAGCAGGCAGCGCAGCAGCAGGCGGCGCCTCAGGACGACGATGGCCAGCAGCAGGACGACGACGACCAGCAGCAGGACGCCTCAGGTTCAGGCGGCTCTAGTTCGAGGAGCATCTACCTGCGAGGCCCCGCGAGTCTCCCTCAGCGTCCCATACTTCGGGACAGACGGCCGCTGATTCGGCCGGAAGGGGAGAGGTATGTAACTTTATGTTCTTCATTCTTGTTCATATTATGTGTTCAAAATCATAATATAAACTAATACTTTTTATTTATCACTTGGACAGGTCTTGGACGGTTTTGGATTATGCTGGGGGTCATCGTCGCCCCCCCAATGGCATCCTCGGCCTGCTGTGCAGGGAACACTTCCCTGGACTTGTGGAGTACGCCGGAGTGACGGGCCCAGCCTTCACCTTTGACCACTACGCTGTCGCCCCCGATGCAGTAGACCGGGACGGCAGGGAATTCAATAACAAGGCGGAGCGGGTGAAGCAAGAGCTGTGGGTAAGTCTTAGTATAATGTAAAATATGTCGCATTCGTTGCAAATTCTTGAAATAATGTATGGATACATCGTTTTTGTATGCAGGATTTCTTCAGATGCGATGCTGGATACGAGGCTAGGGCGGATGTGGTGGCCACCACGAGCTGTAAGAAGCTCGTCGTGGACATGCACTATGAGGCCCGCATCCAGGCCATCATCACCTACCACGGCTCCGTCCTTGGGGAGAAGGTGACCAAAACTCAAGCCCGAACCATGTCGTTGACCAGGGAGCAGTACCTGCAGGTAAAGTCATGCATGTTTGGTACCAGTACTCGATACATGAATTTTATTTTATCTTCTGATATGCACTTTACGTGTTTACTTTGCAGATGATTCCACATTGGTGCGCCGCACATCCTCTGTGCTGGGAGCAGATGGTGGATAGGTGGTGTTCGGCTGAGTGGGACGAGGCGCACACAGCTAGCCGGGAACGACGTTTGATGATGCAAGGCCCCTCCCACCACCAAGGCAGCCGGAGCCTGGGCCAATATGCCGAAGCATGGGTACGCCACCTTTTTTATTTAGATATATAGCACTAAGTTAGATATTATTTCTAACTATCTCGTTGGTTTTCGTTGCAGTCGGCGTCACATGGTGGAAGGCCTTGCTCCACCTTCTCGGCCTATGCTATGGCCCATAAGGGTAAGGCGACGTCCGACGTCACCTACAACCCGGATGACGGGCCCGAGGCCTACACCAACCCCGCCGTCTACAGCCGCCTCCATGACTACACCGCCATGGCGCAGGAGGTCCATGGCCCAGACTATGATCCGAGCACCGAGCCGATCGACACCGATGTGCTCATGAGGGTCGGAGGAGGCAAGAGACATGGGCGGTACTGGATTGCCGACGGGGCAATCGACTCGTCCTCCACTCCCACTCTGTCTCAGGTGAGAGCAAGGAGCACGGGCTCGAGTCCAGCCATACGACCTCGGCACGACAGCTCACAGCATCGCATACAGGCACTCAAGGTTAGTGTAACTCGTCCTTCCTTGAGTTATATACCTACTCTTTGAGTTACTATAACGTTGGCTTGTAATATTACAGACCCAACTAGAAGAAGAGAGGAGGGAACGTCGCGAGATGGAGGCGAGGATGATGGCGGAGCGGGAGGCGGAGCGGGAGGCCCGCCGGGCAAATCATCAGAGGATGGCGGAGATGTTCCAGTACATGCAGAGCCTTGGCGCCGCACAGGGCATCGCTCCGCCACCTCCATTGTTCCCTCCAGTTGACCCTGCTCTCTTCCACACTCCTGTGAGTATCAAAATTGTAGTTAGATGTTTGTAATGCATCTGGTATAACACATGCAATCTCTTCTCTGTGCAGGGCCAATCTGGGGCGGCATCCAACAACCCTCCGGAAGGGTTCAGCCCAACGCAGCCCCGGTCAAGCCGCCCACCTCCATGAGTGTTGTGTTTTCATTGTTTTAGACTTCTGTACTTGTGTATAATACTTATGTCTGTGTTTGATACTTATGTGAGAGCTTGCGACGTTAGAGACTTATGTTTGTGTTTGATACTTATGTTGAACACTTATGTTTGTGATGGATATTTATGTTTGTGGTGACGGTTTTATGTTTGTGTTGGCTATTTATGTCTGTGATGATATCTGTGATGTATATATGTGATATATATGTGATATCTTCTGTTTGTGTGGATGGAATACAAAAAACAAATAAAAAAGGTATATACTGGTCACTTTGCCGAGTGTAACACTCGGCAAAGAGGTTCTTTGCCGAGTGTCTGGGTCATAACACTCGGCAAAGAGCACAGACCTGGGCACCGGCTTAGGTTCTTTGCCGAGTGTTACGTCCCTGGCACTCGGCAAAGAGGTCGGCTTTGCCGAGTGCCACTCGGGACACTCGGCAAAGAACCTGACATGGGGACCCTCCCTGGCGGGTTCTTTGCCGAGTGCTGCACGGAAAACACTCGGCAAAACTAACTTCTTTGCCGAGTGTCACATGGGACACTCGGCAAAGCCGCCGTCTCCGTCACTCGACGCCGTAACGGCTGCTTTTCTTTGCCGAGTGCTCTCTGGCACTCGGCAAAGATCTTTGTCGAGTGCCCGATAAAAAGCTCTCGGCAAAGAAGGCTTTGCCGATGCACTGTTCGCCGAGCCTTCTTTGCCGAGTGTAACACTCGGCAAAGCCTTTGCCGAGTGTTTTGGACGCTTCGCCGAGTGCTTCAGGCACTCGGCAAAGCGATTGATTCCGGTAGTGGAGGGGGAGGAGAGAGGAGGCGGGTGGGAGAGAGAGAGAGAGAGAGAGAGAGAGAGAGAGAGAGAGAGAGAGAGAGAGAAGCAGAGGGCGGCGGCGACTTCAGCTGGAAGAGGGCGCGCGCGCTAGGTAAGGGAGCAGGGGCGGCCGGCTTAATGGGCCTTGGGCCGTTAGGGTTAGTTAGGTTAGGTTTTGTTTTTTTTCTTTTTCAATTCCTTTCTAATTTCAAAATATAATTTGAAATAACCCTAAAATTCAGAACAATTAACCCAAAATTATTTATAAATAAAATAGTTATTATTTTTTGAACTAGTATTTATTATATTATTTATTTGGATTTACTTAACAAGAAATGTTATTCGATATCCAAAATTAATTATGAGAAATCAAAAATCATTTTAAAGGCAAATAAATAGTAAACACTTAAAAGAAAATTTGTGGTTTGTTGCGTGGAATAGGGTTTTGTTTGTTTAGTAGGCTTTTACATGGGCTTTGGTGATTAAATAAGAAACACAAAAGTCACGTACCCCTATAGCGACCCACCATCAGTCACACACTTACCTCTATAGCGACCGACCATAAGTCGTTAAATTTCTAAACTTTTAGCGACCCATAGACCGTCGCTATAAACGCATTTAGCGACCAACTGTCGGTCCATAACTTTTAGCAACCAACCGTCGGTCCCTAATAAGGGTCGCTAAAGATCAACCGTCGTGTAGTGTTAGAACAGAGGAAGTGCTAGTCGCCTTTCTATGATCGTTAGGCTATCTACAACAGCTTTCCTATCTTACCTTCTATTCTAAACTCCACTTTATAAATAATATATGCAAAATATAGTTTTGCACTGAGGGCACATTCAGGCTTATGGCCACTAGGGCCTGAACCCTACTCTTGGGCCGAATTATTGCTAAGAGTCGGTCCACAAAATAGTACACAGTAACACAATTAAACCACTCGCCAGCCCAGGTGCGTGCGATCGTGAGTGTGAGTCTCGGAAAGCGAAGCCTAGCTTTTATGAAGCTCCTAAAGACTACCACTTCATCACCTTCTAGCAGGGGAATAGTGTCTTCTTGCTCCTCTAGCCCTCACTATAAACACATCATGAAAGTATTTGTCTTTCATTGCTTCAATTTGACCTTGTCTGATTGTGGATTTTCCAAAAACAACATGGCTTTGTCTCCATGGCTGATCTTCGACATTTTCATTCTCACTCTCAACATTGAAGCTTTCATTATCGCTTGAATCACCAGATAGCCCATCTAACATTTCGTTGGTAATCTTCTCTATGTTGGTCCTTTCCATGGCTTCGTAGAAGCCAGCGAGTGCGGGATCAGCGCTTTTCTTATCCCCAGCCATTTCAGTGATGGTCACGGCAGAAAGCCAAAGCTCACCAACGATTGCACTCAGAGAACAGGAAGACTAAAATGACAATTGTAGCACAAAAGCTAGATGACACGAAAAATATTCGCGACACAGCCTTCTATATATATACTCAGAGCCCCACAGCTATGTGGGTCCCACGGTTCGGAATGATTCGCTATTCTAGTGAAGGGAATGCGTTTTTTCAGACCTTCTGCTAACGGCCTTCGTTCATGTCGTAGTCTGAATTTGTTACATAAAAACTAATTAATACTGCGAGGGGCTACTGTTGGAGGTCTTCCTCTTCCGAAGGTCCTCAAAAACATAATTAACCATATGTTTTCAGCATAAGCTATTACAGGGAGCTTCGTCTTCAGGATGCTAGTCTTATCCTCATGATAAAGGCATACGAGATGAAGATATGATCTAAGGACGATAAGAATAAACGCTGAAGCTATCGCTAGATTGATAGCTTCGACTCGTGATGAAGATGAAGTATGATGATGATATTGACCGAAGGGGAAAAAGACTACTTAGTCCTTAATAACTTATATTACGATCATAAGTGAACATTAGGGACATAAATATAATTTTATCCGGGCTGTGTCCCGTACCTATAAATAGATAAACAGTAGTATCGTACTGTTCACGCAGATTTGTAATCTTGCTCGCATCAACACCTTCGAGCAAACCGAAGGTATCATTGTAATCAAGGTTTTCAAGTCGGTAAGTCGAGTCGAGTCGACAAGGTACCGACTTGGTGACTAGTCGATAAGTCAGTCGACTAGTCATCAACTTGCCAATATAGTGGCTGTTTTGCCTATATAATGGCTTCATATAGACAATATATCAATTATATATGAAGAAAGAGGATGTTTTACCTCTTTTGAAGTATGAAATTGAACGAAACTGAAATAAATAGCAAATCTTACCTCATTTGAAGCCTCAAATTGAATCAAATCAGCCACATAAGTGATAAATCATAAACTCATAAGTCATAACAGCCATATAGTTCAAATTGGAAAACAAATAGCAAGAAAATATAGTTCAAACTTGAAAGGAAATAAACTCTATTAGATAGCTAAGATGCTGTAGCTAGATAGATACTAGATACCCTAAATATCTCCCAAATCAAGATCATCCATTGCATTTTCTTCACCACCAGCACCGACTTGAGTTGGACTGTTATGTGGGGATTCACCAAAGTCATCCACTTCTTCATCATCATTAGGCATGTACTCTTCATCATCTTGTTTATGTGGGGAGATCGGCGGCTGCTGCAGTAGGGGAGACCGGTGGCTCTTTGTCGTTCAGGAGGGGCGGCGGCTCTGCAGCAGAGGGGCGCGGCTGCTGCAGAGGAGAGGCGCGCAGAGGAAGGGCGGCGGCTGCTGTAGTAGAGGAGGGGCGACGGCTGCTGCAGAGGAGAGGCCGCTAGAGAGGAGGAGCGGCGGCTGCTAGAGAGCAGGGGCGGCGGCTTTGTGCTGCAGAGGGAGACCGACGACTTCAGGTAAGTCAGGGTTTAGGTTTAGGTTTAGATTTGTTAATGGGCCTCTAGTTGGGCCGTAAAGGGACAAGTCGGTCGACTTCTTAGCCCAAGTCGACGACTAGTCGACTTATTTTTTTCAGTCGTCGACAAGTCGGGCGACTTACGAGAAAAGTCGAGTCGGACCTCTAAGTCGGTCTCTGGAGACCGCCTGGACGACTAGTCGCCGACTAGTCGACGACTTGAAAACAGAGATTGTAATATAAATCTTGTTAATATTCATGCATGATTCTGTGAGATGCAAATACGAATGAATTAATGGGATATACTTGTTGTTTTCGTCTCTTTACATTCTTGCTTATCTACAAAGTGATAAAGGCATGTCCTTCATGACCTTTGTCTGATGATCATTATGTCCGTGAGGAGATGATGCTTCGGAAGACGAAGATCCTTAATACTTAATAATTGTATTGTCTTGTTCTTGATTCACAGCTGTCGGCGTTTCGACCCCGGGGGGTCCCTGGACCGACGAGTGAATTGTCGCTGCGTGTCCCTGCCCAGATGGGTTGGCGCGGGATGGAACACAAGAGGTGGGACAAGCCTTGTATTATCCTACACCAGGGGTGCCGCTCGCAGTAGGGGTTACAAGTGCGTCGCGTGAGAGAGAGGGGGACACAGAGCTCGCCCGCCGCTTCCCTCGCGCGAACCCCCCTCAGGGTGGCCCTTGATCTCCCTTTTATAGAGGCAAGGAGAGAGTCCAGACGTACAACGGGGGGTGTAGCTATGCGCTAACGTGTCCGACAGTGGAGTGCCTAAGCCCTGTGTACATGCCAACGTGGCCGTTGGGGGAGAGCTTGGGCCCTGTACATGTGATGGCGTGGCCGCCGGAGGAGCGCCTGAGTCCTGTAAGAGCACAGCTGGCAGCGCAACGAGGATCCTGCTGACGTCTCCTTGCTGTCGTAAGGGGCTGAGAGCCACCGGCATCATGGTGCACGCGGGGCACCATCATTACCCGTCGCCGGGGTAAGCCAGATGGGATGCCGGTCTTGTTCCTTGTAGCCTGAGCAGGCTAGGAATAGGGAAATGATGCATTCCCTATTAGTGCGGTCAGTCCGAGCCCAGGGTCGGTCGAGGCGGAGACTTCTCTTGAGGCCGAGGCCGGGGTCGGGCGAGGACGCGATTCCTCCCGAGACCGGGGTCGAGGCCGAGTCCGGGGGTCGAGCAAGGCGGAGACCTCCTCCCGAGGCTGGAGCCTAAGGTCGGGCGAGGCGGAGACCTCCTCCCGAGGCCAGAGCATGAGGTCGGGCGAGGTGGAGCTTCCTGTTGCGCCTGAGGCTGAACTCGGTGGTTGATCGTGACTTGTTGTCAGTCGTTGCCGGGGTGGCTGACACGGCAGTCGGAGCGGAGCGAGCGGCGCTGTTTTTCTGTCATGTCAGACAGTAAAGAAGAGGGGCGAAGTGACTGCGGTCACTTCGGCCTGGCCGACTGAGGCGCGTGTGTCAGGACACGGCGTCAGGCATCCCCTGCATTCAATGCGCCTACGAAGCGGTCGGTTGGTGAGGCGGTCTGGCCAAGGTTGCTTCACAACGAAGCCTGCCCGAGCCGGGCCTTGGGAGTGCCGAGGGGGTGCCCGCTGCCTAAGGAGGCCCTCGGGCGAGGCATGAACTCGTCTGGGACTACTGTTCCAACTCGAGACTGGGCTCGGGTGAGATCGCGTCCCTCGGGTAGACAAAGTCTTGGCTTGAACCGCTCCCGTCAGTTGGTCTGAGGGTGTTTACCAGCCATGATTAGGAGCGTTGGGGGTACCCCTAATTATGGTACTCGACAGTAGCCCCTGAGCCTCGAAGGGAGTGATGGTACTCGGTTGGAGGCTTTTGCCACGTTTTCGGTGAGGGGACCGGCCTTTCTCGGTTTTTGCCTTGTTCTGGTGGGTGCGCGCGAGCGCACCCGCCGGGTGTAGCCCCCGATGCCTCAGAGGAGTGGTTTGACTCCTCTGAGGTCTGAATGCTTTTCGTGGTGCGTCGGCCGGTCTGATCGTTCCCTCATGCGGCCCGGCAGTAGCCCGGGTGCATGGTCGGGTTCCAAGTTATCAAGCTGGTTTGTTGATGTTGTCAACAGTTTTGGCCGTAGCCGGGTGCGAGAGCAGCCCCCGAGCCTCTGCACGAAGCGAGAGGACGATCAAGGACTTTCTTGACTTTTATTATACGCCCCTGCGTCGCCTTTCCGCAAGGAGAAGGGGGGGGGAAGCGTTATGTTGCCCTCGGAGGGTGCCGAACATGGTGTTTCCAGTGAGCTGCTAACGGGTGATCCGAGTGGACACCCGTGCCCCGTTCGTTAGGGGTCGGCTGGTGGCCCAGAGGCGCACTCCAAAAGTACCTGCGGGTGATTCGCCGGACCCAGACCCCTTCGACAGGGTCCAAGGGCTCGATGCCTCCCTCCGGTGGGATTCCGTTACAAATCATTCCCGCCGATCTCGGAAATGTCCTAGGGTACCTCGGGAGCGTAGCCCGAGCCTCGGCTATGTATCGAACGTACCTAGAGTCATCCCTCACTCTGCGTGGTCTGGGGCAACTGTCGAACCCTTCCGAGGGGCCAGCCTATGAACCCCTGATCAGTAGTGGGCACGGAGCCCGAGCGCTCTGGG
The DNA here is from genome assembly GCA_029449295.1 of Zea luxurians. Taxonomy (NCBI): domain Eukaryota; kingdom Viridiplantae; phylum Streptophyta; class Magnoliopsida; order Poales; family Poaceae; genus Zea; species Zea luxurians. Next base: position 10,074,428 of record JAOPSE010000035.1, read on the forward strand.
GCGGCTATCGAACCCTTCCGAGGGGCCAGCCTTCACATGACATGCGGTACCGGTTCCGCAGTCGAGGAGGCGCAACATTGGCGTGGGTGGCGGTGTAACTCCTCGCACGTCGTAACCGGCGCGCCGATCACATGACATGCGGGCCCGCTTCCTTTGCGCTGGTCCGCTGGATGTGGACGAAGTCGAAGGGGCGCACAGTTGCTGTGCAATTGGATGCCCGTCACGTGGCTGTCCACCCTTTCGACCACCGGTTTTTGCGAAGATGGGGGAGCGCTTGTAACTGTGGGACGGTTACATGCCTCGCGTGCGGCGGTTCGCCTTCTTCGTGCATCGGATCAGCTCGTATGACGTGTGGGTCCCAGCCCCGTGTCGTAGGGGAGAACCCTGAAGTATGTCAGTGGAGATTTCGCCCGTGACGCTAAGGGGTGCAAGTGAGGAGGTCTGCCTATAAAAGGGGGATCGATCCCCTGGGCAGTGGCCATGCCTTTGTCCTCCCCTCATGCATTGCGCCCTTCCACCCTTTGAGCCCCCGGATGGGGTGCTCCAGCACCGCCTTGCTCTTGCTGTCGTTGGAGGAGCGCGGCCTCGCGGAGATCGGCACCTTTCAGCCATTGCTCAGCTTCAAGGATTTTTGTCGTGCAGCCCGGCTACATTCCCTCACCAATGGGCAGTTAGGTGGGGAAAAGCAAGTCGGGCTACGGCCTCTGCCCTTCCCTCAGCTTCAAGGATCTTCGTCATCCTTGCTGAGGCGGAGGGAGAGCTGAGCCGGTGTTCGCCTCTGCGTAGGCAGCGGCCCGCTCCTTCCTTCAGTGATCTGGGGGAAGGGCGTTCGCCGCCTGTGGTGCTGTGCGCACCGGTGGACCGTCCAAGACGCCGTACGCCGCAAGGGCGGCGTTCGTGTTCTTGGATTGTCTTGTCCTCATTTTGGCACGATGCCTCTGCGCGAGGGTCGGGGCCTGCCCGTCCGCGAGGACCTGAGTGGGGATCTGCCGGTGCAGGCTGGGGTGCCTGCCATTCGTCGGCGTGGCGCTAGCGCGCAGGTGGCCGCTGTCATCGGTGCTAAGGTGGTGGTAGCCGGAGAAGGTTTCTCCGCCGATGAGACCATCGGCGCCAGCTGCGGCCGGACCCCCGTCTCTTTGGCTTTGACGGCTTGTCCTCGCCCCTCGAGCAGAGACGTGGGCGAGGGCCTCGTCACAGCAGCCTCGGCCCTGAGGTCATCGCTGCTGCTGTTTAGCCGCCCGAAGCGGGGGTCGTTGTCGCTGCTGGTGTAGTGGTTGCTGGCGAGCCACCTGGAATTTGTTGTCCCGCAGGCCCTCTGGTGTGGAGGTTGTTCGTACCCGCGGGAGCGGAACCGGAGTCCCGTTTGTAAGGAGATATACCGGGTTTTTGTCGGAGCAAAATGTAACCGCTTTAAGCACTTAAACATTTGTCGTAGGTCGGGAGAACTGCCGAGGGTTCTGCCAACGTCTAAGTCTGTGTAGTATAGTTACCCCAGGTATATGTGTTTGTTCTTTGTGGCTGTCGAGGCCTGAACATTTGGGTATTCGAGAATGAAGCTGTGTGTCTTCCTCATTCCGAGTGTTGGGACTTGTCTGTTGGCTAGCCGAACCACTCAACCGAGCGTCGGTTGCCTTTTCACGGAAGGTGACGAGTGAGGTGTCCGTATCCCAGAGGCGTAGGAGTCCCTCGGCTCTGTCGGCCTTGCCGCTCTAGGCTTCCCTTGCTCAGTTTTTGGAACCCTCGGCTGCTCTACGATGAGCCAGAGTTGGAGGCAGCGGTGTTAGCGCGGACAGATGCGGAGTCGCCTCGGAAGGAGACTTCGTCGGCCCGGGAGATGGCGGCTTCCCAGGCCGAGGAAGATGTGGTAGCAGCCGCTGGAGCTTGGCCAAGACATCTGCTGGCGCGGTGCTGTCGTCCTCCCTTAGGTGGAGGTCCTTTTGCCCGGGTCGCCGTCCGAGGCCGGGCCTGGTTCCGCCGAGGGTGCTGCTGCTCCCCCAGCCGATGCCCGAACCTGCAAGAACAGTTTGTCTGTAGCACGCACATGCTTTTTCACGGCCGCCGAGGCCTAAACACTTTATCGTCGTGTTTAAAAAGTTGCATCTTTTCTCCTCTTGTTTTGAGCATCACAACTTGTCTATCAATAGCAGAATCATTTATCCGAACGAGAGTTACTTTTTGCGAAAGGTGATGAGTGAGGTATCCGTATCCTGGAGGCGTAGGAGTCCCTCGACTCGGTCGGCCTTGCCGCTTACGTGCGCTCTCATTTGGTCGAAGGATTCCATTATTGGTACAGTCGAGAAGGCGCGAAAGTTGTTTTCTACCCGAGTGTTAGGACTTGTTCGGTAGCAGGATCGCTTATCCGAGCGTGAGTTACTTCTCGCGGAAGGTGATGAGTGAGGTATCCGTATCCCGGAGGCGTAGGAGTTCCTAGGCTTGGTCAGCCTTGCCGCTTACGTGTACTCTCGTCGTTCTCAGGATCTCGCTATCGATACGGAAGTCGAAAGCACAAATGTTGTTTTGGTAGAAAATTTTTCCGAGGAAAATTTAGACACAGAGGGGGTTCCCCCCTTCTAGCCCCCAAGGGAGGGTCGGGCTTTGCTGAGGCAAGGCCGACCCTTCCTTGACGGTTAGACTTTGTGTATGTAAACGAGGTACATGAACGACTTAAGACATCTTAAGGGTAGAAGCGACGTAGCTGTTGGATGTTCCAAGCGTTGCTGTAGACCTCACCTTGGTCATTGGCCAGCTTGTATGTTCCGGGCTTCAAGATCTTGGCGATGATGAAGGGCCCTTCCCAGGGAGAGGTAAGCTTGTGGCTCCCTCGGGCGTCCTATCACAGGCGAAGCACCAAGTCTCCCACTTGGAAGCCTCGGGACCGAACATTTCGGGCGTGGTAGCACCGCAGCGACTGCTGGTACCATGCTGAATGTAGTAAGGCGATGTCTCGAGTCTCCTCGAGTTGGTCCAACGAGTCTTCTCGGCTGGTCTGGTTGCTTCGGTCGTCGTACGCCTTGGTCCTCGGGGAGCCATATTCTAAGTCCGTGGGGAGGACGGCCTCGGCCCCATAGACTAGAAAGAATGGCGTAAAACCCGTGGCGCAGCTCGGCGTCGTCCTCAGACCCCAGACTACCGAGGGTAGCTCTTTCATCCACCGCTTGCCGAACTTGTTGAGGTCGTTGTAGATCCTTGGTTTGAGCCCCTGTAAAATCATACCGTTGGCACGCGCCACCTGCCCATTCGTCATGGGATGAGCTACGACGGCCCAGTCCACATGGATGTGGTGGTCGTCACAGAAGTCCAGGAACTTTTTTCCGGTGAACTGCGTGCCATTGTCGGTGATGATTGAGTTTGGGACCCCGAAGCGATGGATGATGTTGGTGAAGAACGCCACCGCCTGCTCGGACCTGATGCTGTTTAGGGGTCGGACCTCGATCCACTTGGAGAATTTGTCGATGGCGACCAGCAGGTGCGTGAAGCCCCCGGGTGCCTTCTGCAAGGGACCGACAAGGTCTAGACCCCACACAACAAATGACCTGGTGATGGGTATCGTCTGCAAGGCCTGAGCGGGCAGATGCATCTGCTTTGCGTAGAATTGACACCCCCGGCAGGAGCGCACAATCCTAGTGGCATTGGCCATCGCGGTTGGCCAGTAGAAACCTTGTCGGAAGGCATTCTCCACGAGGGCTTGAGGCGCTGCATGGTGGCCGCAAGCCCCTGAGTGTATTTCTTGCAACAGCTCTTGTCCTTGGGCGATAGATATGCATCGTTGGAGGATGCCCGAGGGGCTGCGGTGATAGAGCTCTTTTTCGTCACCTAGCAAGACGAATGACTTGGCGCACCGAGCCAGCCGCCGAGCTTTGGTCTTGTCGATGGGAAGCTCTCCTCGGAGGAGATATTCCAGGTACGGGGTCTGCCAGTTCGGATCTGGCGTGACCCCAATCTGTTCCTCCTCGATGGGCAAGGCCTCTTCCTCGATGGCCGAGGGTGCCTCGGGTCTGGCCGAGGGTACCTTGGGCTCGGCCGAGGGTACCTCGGGCTGGGCCGAGGCTTCCCCAGGCTCGGGCGCGTCGTCGATCTTGACGGATGGTTGATGTATGCCTCTGGAGAAGACGTCCGGGGAACCGTCGTTCGCCCCGAGGCTATTTTCGCCAGCTCGTCCGCAGTCTCGTTGTACCGTCGGGCGATGTGGTTGAGCTCCAGCCCGTAGAACTTGTTTTCCAGGCGTCGGACTTCGTCGCAGTAGGCTTCCATCCTCCGGTCATGGTAGTGGGAGTTCTTCATGACTTGGTCGATGATAAGCTGCGAGTCGCCTCGAGCATCGAGGCGTCGGACCCCTAGCTCGATGGCGATGCGTAGCTGAGAGCACCTAGAGGGGGGGTGAATAGGTGATCCTGTAAAAACTTAAACTTAAAGCCACAAAGACTTGATTAAGTGTTAGCACAATAATGCCAAGTGGCTAGAGAGGAGTCTAAGCAAGACACGATAACCACAAGAAGTTCAACACAGATAGACACAGTGGTTTATCCCGTGGTTCGGCCAAGTCCAATGCTTGCCTACTCCACGTTGTGGCGTCCCAACGGACGAGGTTGCGATCAACCCCTCTCAAGCGGTCCAAAGACCCACTTGAATACCACGGTGTTTTGCTTTGCTTTTCTATATCCCGTTCGCGAGGAATCTCCACAACTTGGAGCCTCTCGCCCTTACACTTTGATGTTCACAAAGAAGCACGGAGCAAGGGAGGGATGAGCAACGCACACAAGACACAAAATCACAGCAACAACACGCACACAAGTCGCAATAAGAGCTCACAACACAACCCGACGAGTTCACAACTCAAATAGAGCTCTAGATGCTATCACAAAGAATCAAATGCGCGGAATCGAAGTCTTGGTGCTTTAGAATGCTTGGGGAATGCTTGGTGTTCTCCTCCATGCGCCTAGGGTCCCTTTTATAGCCCTAAGGCAGCTAGGAGCCGTTGAGAGCATTCTAGGAAGGCAATTCTTGCCTTTAGTCGCCTGGCGCACCGGACAGTCCGGTGCACCACCGGACACTGTCCGGTGCGGATCTCTTTCCTTATTTGGCGAAGCCGACCGTTGAAGATTCAGAGCCGTTGGCGCACCGGACACTGTCCGATGCACACCGGACAGTCCGGTGCCCCCTTCTAGCCGTTGGCTCGGCCATGCGTCACACGCGGAATCCTCGGCCGACCGTTGGCCCGGCTGACTGTTGGCTCACCGGACAGTCCGGTGCACCACCGGATAGTCCGGTGAATTATAGCCGTACGCCGTTAATCATCTCCCGAGAGTGACGAGTTCGCCTGTGAACGTCTCACCGGACAGTCCGGTGCACCACCGGACAGTCCGGTGATTTATAGCCGTACACCGTCGTCGAAGTCCCGAGAGCAGCAAGTTCGCCAGAGCCAGCCTAGCGCACCGGACACTGTCCGGTGCACCACCGGACAGTCCGGTGCACCCAGACTGAGCAGAGTCTTGGCTGTACAACCAAGTCATCTCCAAATTGATTTCTCCTGTTTCCAGCACTTAGACATAAAACATTAGTCTCCAAAACAATGTACTAAGTCTTAGAAACATACCTTCACACTTGATTTTCACTCTGTTCAACATTTGGCATAGATTTACACATAAGCACTTGTGTTGGCACTCAATCACCAAAATACTTAGAAATGGCCCAAGGGCACATTTCCCTTTCAATCTCCCCCTTTTTGGTGATTTATGCCAACACAACAAAAAGCAACTAATAGAAGTGCAATATCAATGCAAATAAGAACACAAAATTATTTTGATTCAAAATTGGCATATATGGATCATTCTTTGCCACCACTTGATTTTGTTTTTGCAAATCAACCTCAATCTCCTATCTCTAATTCAAACACAATTGTAGAGACATAAAGAGAGTTGTTCCAAGAGAAATTGATCAAAGATTTCAAAAACTCCCCCTTTTTCTCGTAATCAACCATTCTCCCCACAAGAGGCCAACTTTTGACAAGAGAGACAATAAGAGAGTTTTGACAAACCAAAAGCTCTATTCTACTATTTTCAAAATTTCTCAAGTGGTAGCTGATCCATTTATTGCTTTGGCCTTATTTTCTCCCCCTTTGGCATCAAGCACCAAAACGGGATCAATCTTGGCCCTAGAACCCCATTGCCTCACCAAAATCTTCAACAAAGTATACAAAGGCAATAAGAGTACATGAGATGAACTTGGAATTAGTTACCCTCTCATCGGAGTGCAGTGGAAGTCTTTCACGGTCCAAGTCCACCTTTTCCCTTTCAAACCTCCTTTGAGACTAAATCAAGCAAACTCAAGTACACGGTTAGTCTCAAAGGGTCAAGTTGTAGCACATCTCCCCCTCAATGTGTGCATCACTTGCAAATGGACTTGTGAGGTCCGGGGAGTGCTTGTACAACTTGAGCACCGTAAATAAACAACAAAATGCATAAGGAACATGATCAAGGCATAAACACATGTATGCTATAAATCAATCCAAGTTCCGCGAATCTAAGACATTTAGCTCACTACGCAGCCTACAAAAGGTCTTCTCATCTAAAGGCTTGGTAAAGATATCGGCTAGCTGGTTCTCGGTGCTAATATAGAACACTTCGATATCTCCCTTTTGCTGGTGGTCTCTCAAAAAGTGATGCCGGATGTCAATGTGCTTTGTGCGGCTGTGCTCAATAGGATTTTCCGCTATGCGGATAGCGCTCTCATTGTCACATAGGAGTGGGACTTTGCTCAGATTGTAGCCAAAGTCCCGGAGGGTTTGCCTCATCCAAAGTAGTTGCGCGCAACACTGTCCTGCGGCAACATACTCGACCTCAGCGGTGGATAGGGCAACGGAAGTTTGTTTCTTAGAATTCCATGACACCAGGGACCTTCCTAAGAATTGGCACGTCCCCAATGTACTCTTCCTATCGACCTTACATCCAGCATAGTCGGAGTCTGAATATCTAATCAAGTCAAAGTTAGACCCCTTTGGATACCAGATCCTGAAGCAAGGCGTAGCGACTAAATATCTAAGAATTCGCTTCACGGCCACTAAGTGACACTCCCTTGGATCGGATTGAAATCTAGCACACATGCATACGCTAAGCATAATATCCGGTCTACTAGCACATAAATAAAGTAAAGACCCTATCATTGACTGATATGCCTTTTGATCAACGGACTTACCTCCTTTGTTGAGGTCAGTGTGTCCGTCCGTTTCCATCGGAGTCTTTGCGGGCTTGGCGTCCTTCATCCCAAACCGCTTTAGCAAGTCTTGCGTGTACTTCGTTTGGGAGATGAAGGTGCCGTCCTTGAGTTGCTTCAGTTGGAACCCAAGGAAGTAGTTCAACTCGCCCATCATCGGCATCTCGAATTTCTAAGTCATCACCCTGCTAAACTCTTCACAAGACTTTTGGTTAGTAGAACCAAATATTATGTCATCGACATAAATTTGGCACACAAATAAGTCACCATCACAAGTCTTAGTGAATAAAGTTGGATCGGCTTTCCCAACCTTGAAAGCATTAGCAATTAAAAAGTCTCTAAGGCATTCATACCATGCTCTTGGGGCTTGCTTAAGTCCATAGAGCGCCTTAGAGAGCTTACATACGTGGTCGGGGTACCGTTCATCCTCGAAGCCAGGGGGTTGCTCCACGTACACCTCCTCCTTGATTGGCCCGTTGAGGAAAGCGCTCTTCACATCCATTTGGAACAACCTGAAAGAATGGTGAGCGGCATATGCTAGCAAAATGCGAATGGACTCTAGCCTAGCCATAGGAGCAAAAGTCTCCTCAAAGTCCAAACCTGCGACTTGGGCATAACCTTTTGCCACAAGACGAGCCTTGTTCCTTGTCACCACCCCGTGCTCGTCCTGTTTGTTGCGGAACACCCACTTGGTTCCCACAACATTTTTCTTGGGACGAGGCACCAGTGTCCAAACTTCATTACGCTTGAAGTTGTTGAGCTCTTCCTGCATGGCCAACACCCAGTCTGGATCTAGCAAGGCCTCTTCTACCCTGAAAGGCTCAATAGAAGAGACAAAGGAGTAATGCTCACAAAAATTAACTAATCTAGAACGAGTAGTTACTCCCTTGCTAATGTCACCCAATATTTGGTCGATGGGATGATTCCTTTGAATTGTCGCTCGAACTTGGGTTGGAGGTGCCGGTTGTGCTTCTTCCTCCATCACATGATCATCTTGTGCTCCCCCTTGATCACACGCCTCTTCTTGATGAACCTGTTCATCGTCTTGAGTTGGGGGATGCACCATCGTTGAGGAAGAAGGTTGATCTTGCTCCTTTTGTTCCTGTGGCCGCACATCTCCAATCGCCATGGTGCGTATTGCGGCTGTTGGAACGTCTTCTTCATCTACATCATCAAGATCAACAACTTGCTCTCTCAGAGAGCCATTAGTCTCATCAAATACAACGTCGCTAGAGACTTCAACCAAACCCGATGATTTGTTGAAGACTCTATACGCCTTTGTATTTGAGTCATAACCTAGCAAAAACCCTTCTACAGCTTTGGGAGCAAACTTAGAATTTCTACCTTTCTTCACTAGAATATAGCATTTGCTCCCAAATACACGAAAGTAAGACACATTGGGTTTGTTACTGGTTAGAAGCTCATATGAAGTCTTCTTGAGGAGGCGATGAAGATACACCCGGTTGATGGCGTGACAAGCCATGTTCACGGCTTCCGACCAAAAGCACTCGGGAGTCTTGAACTCTCCAAGCATCGTCCTTGCCATATCGATGAGCGTCCTGTTCTTCCTCTCTACCACACATTTTGCTGTGGTGTGTAGGGAGCCGAGAACTCATGCTTGATCCCTTCCTCCTCAAGGTACTCCTCCACTTGAAGATTCTTGAACTCGGACCCGTTGTCGCTCCTTATCTTCTTCACCTTGAGCTCTCCTTAGGAAGCGCTTGAGGGTCCCTTGGGTTTCAGTTTTATCCTGCAAAAAGAATACCCAAGTGAAGCGGGAAAAATCATCAACTATAACAAGACCATACTTACTTCCTCCTATGCTTAGATAGGCGACAGGTCTGAAGAGGTCCATATGAAGCATCTCCAAAGGTCTTGATGTGGTCATCACATTTTTGGTGTGATGAAAGCTTCCCACCTGTTGACCTGCTTGACAAGCTGCACAAGGTCTATCTTTTTTGAAATGCACGTTTGTTAGCCCTATCACGTGTTCTCCCTTTAGAAGCTTGTGAAGGTTCTTCATCCCCACATGTGCTAAGCGGCGATGCCACAGCCAGCCCATGCTAGTCTTAGCAATTAAGCATGCATCTAGACCGGCCTCCTCTTTTGCAAAATCAACTAAATAAAGTTTGTCGTCTAGTACACCCTTAAAAGCTAATGAACCATCACTTCTTCTAAAGACAGACACATCTACATTTGTGAATAAACAGTTATATCCCATATTACAGAGTTGACTCACAGACAACAAGTTATATCCAAGCGACTCAACTAAGAACACATTAGAAATAGAGTGCTCGGATGAAATAGCAATTTTTCCTAACCCTTTCACCTTGCCTTGGTTCCCATCACCGAATATTATTGAATCTTGGGGATCCTTGTTCTTGACGTAGGAAGAGAACATCCTGTTTTCCCCCGTCATGTGGTTTGTGCATCCGCTGTCGATAATCCAGCTTGAGCCTCCAGATGCATAAACCTGCAAGGCAAATTTAGGCTTGGGTTTTAGGTACCCAACTCTTGTTGGGTCCTACAAGGTTAGTCACAATAGTCTTAGGGACCAAAATGCAAGTTTTATCTCCCTTGCATCTTGCCCCTAATTTCCTAGCAATTACCTTCTTATCCTTTCTACAAATAGCAAAGGAAGCATTGCAAGTATGAAAAATTATAGAAGGTTCATTAATTACTTTCCTAGGAACATGAACAATATTCTTTCTAGGCACATGATGAATATTTTTCCTAGGCATATCTCTACCATGCACAACATGGGAACTAGAAGCAGTCATAGCATATGAATTATGAGCACAGGTCCTATACGCATTTCTAGAAAATTTTCTATCACCGTAAATGAAAGCATGGTTCTTTTGAACACTATTAGTCATAGAGGCCTTCCCTTTCTCCTTGGCGGGAATGGAAGCCTTATGACTAGTTAAGTTCTTGGCTTCCCTCTTGAAGCCAAGCCCATCCTTATTTGAGGGGTGTCTACCAATCGTGTAGGCATCCCTCGCAAATTTTAGTTTATCAAATTCATTTTTGCTAGTCTTAAGTTGGGCATTAAGACTAGCCACTTCATGATTCAATTTAGAAATTGAAACTAGGTGTTCACTACAAGCATCAACATTAAAATCTTTACACCTAGTGCAAATCACAACATGGTCTACACAAGAGTTAGATTTATTTGCTACTTCTAGTTTAGCATTTAAATCACTGTTAACATCTTTTAAACTAGAAATTGTCTCATGGCAAGTAGATAGTTCACAAGAAAGCATTTCATTCCTTTTAACTTCTAAAGCATGAGATTTTTGTGCCTCTACAAATTTATCATGTTCTTCATACAACAGATCCTCTTGTTTTTCTAAAAGTCTATCCTTTTCATTCAAGGCATCAATCAATTCATTAATCTTATCTATTTTAGTTCTATTCAATCCCTTGAACAAACTAGAGTAACCTATTTCATCATCATCACTAGACTCATCATCACTTGAAGAAGCATAAGTGGCATTGTTTCGAGTACATACCTTCTTCTCCTTCGCCATGAGGCATGTGTGACGCTCGTTGGGGAAGAGGGATTATTTGTCGAAGGCTGAGGCGGCAAGTCCTTCGTCGTCGGATGAAGAGCAATCCGAGTCCCACTCCTTGCCAAGATGTGCCTCGCCCTTAGCCTTCTTGTACTTCTTCTTCTTTTCCCCTTTCTTCTCTTGTTCCTGGTCACTATTATTATCGGGACAATTAGCGATAAAATGACCAATCTTACCGCACTTGAAGCAGGAGCATTTTCCCTTCATCTTGTTCTTCTTGGGATGCTCCTTGCGGCCCTTTAGCGCCGTCTTGAAGCGCTTGATGATGAGGGCCATCTCTTCCTCATTTAGTCCCGCCGCCTCGACTTGCGCCACCTTGTTAGTTAGCGTCTCCTTGCTTCTCGTTGCTTTGAGGGCGATGGTTTGAGGCTCATGGATTGGGCCATTTAGCGCATCATCCACGTATCTCGCCTCCTTGATCATCATTCGCCCGCTTACGAACTTCTCAAGAACTTCTTCGGGCGACATCTTGGTGTACCTAGGATTTTCACGAATATTGTTCACCAGATGTGGATCAAGTACAGTAAAAGACCTTAGCATTAGGCGAACGACGTCGTGGTCCGTCCATCGCGTGCTTCCGTAGCTCCTTATTTTGTTGATGAGGGTCTTGAGCCGGTTGTATGTTTGGGTTGGCTCCACTCCCCTTATCATTGCGAATCTTCCAAGCTCGCCCTCCACCAACTCCATTTTGGTGAGCATGGTGACGTCGTTCCCCTCATGTGAGATCCTGAGGGTGTCCCAGATCTGCTTGGCATTGTCCAAGCCGCTCACCTTATTGTACTCTTCCCTGCACAAAGATGCTAAAAGGACAGTAGTAGCTTGTGCATTTCTATGGATTTGTTCATTTATAAACATGGGACTATCCGAGCTATCAAATTTCATTCCACTCTCTACAATCTCCCATATGCTTGGATGGAGAGAGAACAAGTGAGTACGCATTTTGTGACTCCAAAATCTGTAGTCCTCTCCATCAAAGTGAGGAGGTTTACCAAGTGGAATGGAGAGTAAATGAGCATTGGTACTTTGCGGAATACGGGAATAATCAAAGGAAAAGTTTGAATTAATCGTCTTCCTTCTCTCGTAGTCGTTGTCGTCGTCCTTTTGGGAAAAGGAAGATTCATCGCTATCGTAGTAGATTATCTCCTTGATGCGCCTCGTCTTCTTCTTCTTCTTCTTACCATCTTTTCGTTTGTAGCCCGAGCCCGAGTCGGTAGGCTTGTCGTCTTTCGGCTCGTTGACGAAGGACTCCTTCTCCTTATCATTGATCACAATCCCCTTGCCGTTAGGATCCATCTCTTCGGGCGATTAGTCCCTTTGTGAAGAGAACGACTCCAAAACCAATTGAGAGCACCTAGAGGGGGGGTGAATAGGTGATCCTGTAAAAACTTAAACTTAAAGCCACAAAGACTTGATTAAGTGTTAGCACAATAATGCCAAGTGGCTAGAGAGGAGTCTAAGCAAGACACGATAACCACAAGAAGATCAACACAGATAGACACAGTGGTTTATCCCGTGGTTTGGCCAAGTCCAATGCTTGCCTACTCCACGTTGTGGCGTCCCAACGGATAAGGGTTGCGATCAACCCCTCTCAAGCGGTCCAAAGACCCACTTGAATACCACGGTGTTTTGCTTTGCTTTTCTATATCCCGTTCGTGAGGAATCTCCACAACTTGGAGCCTCTCGCCCTTACACTTTGATGTTCACAAAGAAGCATGGAGCAAGGGAGGGATGAGCAACGCACACAAGACACAAAATCACAGCAACAACATGCACACAAGTCGCAACAAGAGCTCACAACACAACCCGACGAGTTCACAACTCAAATAGAGCTCTAGATGCTATCACAAAGAATCAAATGCGCGGAATCGAAGTCTTGGTGCTTTAGAATGCTTGGGGAATGCTTGGTGTTCTCCTCCATGCACCTAGGGGTCCCTTTTATAGCCCTAAGGCAGCTAGGAGCCGTTGAGAGCATTCCAGGAAGGCAATTCTTGCCTTCAGTCGCCTGGCGCACTGGACAGTCTGGTGCACCACCGGACACTGTCCGGTGCGGATCTCTTTCCTTATTTGGCAAAGCCGACCGTTGAAGATTCAGAGCCGTTGGCGCACCGGACAGAGCACACCGGACAGTCCGGTGCCCCCTTCTAGCCATTGGCTCGGCCATGCGTCACGCGCGGAATCCTCGGCTGATCGTTGGCCCGGCTGACTGTTGGCTCACTGGACAGTCCGGTGCACCACCGGACAGTCCGGTGAATTATAGCCGTACGCCATTAATCATCTCCCGAGAGCGACGAGTTCGTCTGTGAACGTCTCACCGGACAGTCCGGTGCACCACCGGACAGTCCGGTGATTTATAGCCGTACACCGCCGTCAAAGTCCCGAGAGCAGCAAGTTCGCCAGAGCCAGCCTAGCGCACCGGACACTGTCCGGTGCACCCAGACTGAGCAGAGTCTTGGCTGTACAGCCAAGTCCTCTCCAAATTGATTTCTCCTGTTTCCAGCACTTAGACACAAAACATTAGTCTCCAAAACAATGTACTAAGTCTTAGAAACATACCTTCACACTTGATTTGCACTCTGTTCAACATTTGGCATAGATTTACACATAAGCACTTGTGTTGGCACTCAATCACCAAAATACTTAGAAATGGCCCAAGGGCACATTTCCCTTTCAGTAGCCCGTTAACCAGTGCCTCATACTCGGCCACGTTGTTTGATGCCGGAAAATGGAGGCGAATGACGTAGCGAAGATGCTTTCCGAGGGGTGAAACGAAGAGCAGGCCAGCGCCTGCTCCTGTTTTCATGAGTGACCCATTGAAGTACATGGTCTAGAGCTCGGGCTAGATTGGAGTTGTCAGTAACTGGGTGTCAGTCCACTCAGCCAGGAAGTCTGCCAAGACCTGGGATTTTATGGCCTTCCGAGGAGCGAATGATAGCGTTTCGCCCATAAGCTCCACCGCCCACTTTGCTATCCTACCCGTGGCCTCGCGGCACTAGATGATCTCCCCCTGGGGGAAGGATGACACCACAGCCACCGGATGAGACTCGAAGTAGTGTCGCAACTTTCGCCATGTCAGGATCACTGCGTAGAGCAGCTTCTAGATCTGTGGGTAGTGGACTTTGGTCTCGGAAAGCACTTCGCTGATGAAGTAGACTGCCTCTGGACGGGCAGTGCATGCCCTTCTTCTCGTCTCTCAACTACGATCGCGGCGCTGACCACCTGAGTAGTCGCGGCTACATAGATCAAGAGGGCTTCTCCTGCGGCGGAGGGCACCAGGATGGGTGTGTTCGTAAGGAGCGCCTTAAGGTTTCCGAGGGCTTCCTCGGCCTCGGGGGTCCAAGTGAAGCACTCGACCTTCCTTAAGAGGCGGTACAGAGGCAAGCCTTTCTCGCTAAGGCGTGAGATGAAGCGGCTCAGAGCCGCAAGGCATCCCATGACCCTCTGTACTCCTTTCAAATCTTTGATCGGTCCCATGTTGGTGATGGCCACGATTTTCTCTGGGTTGGCCTCGATGCCCCGCTCGGAGACGATGAATCCAAGGAGCATGCCTCGGGGGACTCCGAAGACACACTTCTCGGGATTGAGTTTCACGCCTTTTGCTCTCAGACACTTGAATGTCGTTTCAAGGTCAGAGAGGAGGTCGGAGGCTCTCTTCGTCTTGAAAACGATGTCGTCGACGTAAGCCTCGACCGTTCTGCCGATGTGTTCTCCGAACACGTGGTTCATGCACCTCTGGTAAGTGGCGCCTGCATTCCTCAACCCAAATGGCATTATAGTGTAACAGTACATGCCAAAAGGTGTGATGAAAGAAGTCGCGAGCTGGTCAAACTCTTTCATCTTGATTTGGTGATAGCCTGAGTAGGCATCGAGGAATGACAGGGTTTCGCACCCAACAGTGGAGTCCACGATTTGATCGATGCGAGGTAGAGGGTAGGGAACTTTCGGGCATGCTTTGTTTAGACCAGTGTAGTCTACACACATCCTCCATTTCCCATCCTTCTTCCTTACAAGAACAGGGTTAGCTAACCATTCGGGATGGAATACCTCTTTGATTAACCCTGCCATGAGTAGCTTGTGGATCTCCTCGCCTATGGCCCTGCGCTTTTCTTCGTCAAAACGGCACAGGGTTTGCTTCATGGGTCGGGCTCTAGCTCTGATGTCTAGTGAGTGCTCGGCGACATCCCTCGGTATGCCGGGCATGTCCAAGGGACTCCACGCAAAGAATTCGGCGTTCGCGCGGAGAAAGTCGACGAGCACTACTTCCTGTTTGGGGTCGAGCTCGGAGCCGATCCGAACTTGCTTGCTGGCGTCGTTGCCGGGGTCGAGAGAGACAGACTTGACCGCCTCAACTGGTTCAAAGTTGCCGGCGTGCCGCTTCGCGTCAGGCGCCTCCTGGGAGAGACGTTCTAGGTCGGCGATGAGGGCCTCGGACTTGGCGAGAGCCTCGGCGTACTCCACGCACTCCACGTCGCATTCGTACGCGTGGCAGTATGTGGATTCGACGGTGATGATCCCATTCAGGCCCAACATCTTGAGCTTGAGGTAGGTGTAGTTGGGGACAACCATGAACTTGGCGTAGCACGGTCTTCCCAACACCACATGGTAGGTTCCTCGGAACTCGACGACCTCAAAGGTGAGAGCTTCCTTTCTGAAGTTAGAGGGAGTTCCGAAGCATACGGGTAAGTCGATCCGTCCGAGGGGTAGGATTCGCTTCCCAGGCGCGATCCCGTGGAAGGGTGCCGCACCGGCCTGGACTTCGGACCGATCAACCCCTAGGAGTTCCAGGGTTTCGACGTAGATGATGTTAAGGCTGCTGCCTTCGTCCATGAGGACCTTGGAGAGCCTAACATTGCCAATGATTGGATCGACGACGAGCGGGTACCTTCCTAGGCTTGCCACGAAGTCGGGGTGGTCGCCTTGGCCGAAGGTGATAGGCTTGTCGGACCAGTCTAGGTAGACTGGTGCCGCCACCATCACCAAGCAGACTTCTCGGCGCTCCTGCTTGCGGTGCCAAGCCGAGGCGTTCGCCGCCTACCCGTCATAGATCATGAAGCAGTTATGGACTTCCGGGAATCCCTCTTCCTTGCCTCCCTCCTTCTTGTCGTTGTCATGGCCCTTGCCATCCTCCGCCGGGGGCCCGGTCTTATGGAAGTAGCATCGGAGCATGACACATTCTTTGAGGGTGTGCTTGACGGGCCCCTGGTGATAGGGGCACGGCTCTTTGAGCATCTTGTCGAATGTGTCGGCCCCTCCAAGAGGTTTCCGAGGGTTCCTGTGCTCGACCGCAGCGACAAGATTCACGTCTGCGGCGTCACGCTTCGCTTGCGACTTGTTTTTAGCCTTCTTCTTCGTGCCCCGCTGGGCGGACGCCTCAGGGGCATCTATCTTCGGCTCCCCCTGAGGCTGCTTGTCCTTTCGAAAGATGGCTTTGACCGCCTCTTGACCCGAGGCGAACTTGGTGGCGATGTCCATCAGTTCGCTCGCATGGGTGGGAGTCTTGCGCCCCAGTTTGCTCACCAGGTCTCGGCAAGTGGTGCCGGCAAGGAAAGCCCCGATGACATCCGAGTCGGTAACGTCGGGCAGCTCGGTGCGCTGCTTTGAAAACCGCCGGATGTACTCTCGGTGGGACTCCCCTGGCTGCTGGCGGCAGCTTTGGAGGTCCCATGAGTTCCCAGGGCGCACGTACGTGCCTTGGAAGTTTCCCGCGAAAGCTTTGACCAGATCGTCCCAGTCGGAGATCTACGCAGGAGGCAGATGCTCCAGCTAGGCTCGTGCAGTGTTGGAGAGGAAAAAGGGTAGATTACGGATGATGAGGTTGTCATCATCCGCCCCTCCCAACTGGCATGCCAGTCGGTAGTCTGCGAGCCACAGCTCCGGCCTCGTCTCCCCCGAGTACTTAGTGATAGTAGTCGGGGCTCGGAAACGGGCAGGGAACGACGCTCGTCGTATGGCCCGGCTAAAGACTCGCGGACCAGGTGGTTCGGGCGAAGGACTGCGATCCTCCTCACTGTTGCAGCGTCCCCCGCGCCTAGGATGATAGCCTCGGCGCACCATCTCGTCGAGGCGGGCTCGATGGTCGAGATGGTGGTGCTCGTTGCCGAGGCGTTCCCGGGCGGCGGGCGCCTTGTCCCGCGTACGCTCAGGATGGACCGAGGCTTCCCGAATGCGCCGGGAGGACTCCGCATGATGCTCTGAGGGGTCCGCTCGCCTGCGGGAGGCGGAGCTCTCGGCTCGTCGAACCGCTGCGCCTTCTAGGAGATTCTTGAGTTCGCCCTGGATACGCCGTCCCTCGGTGTTGGATGGCTCCGGTCTGGCTCGAAGCAGCATCGCCGCTGCAACTAGGTCCTGGCCGGACCCGCTGACGGCCGGGTGCAGCGCTGCCCTGGCATTGTCGACGATGTGGCGCCGGACGTCTTGGGGCCGGTGACAGGCTTCTCCAGTGAGTGTTCGGCCTACCCACTCCTGTTCGATGTTCTGTCAGAGCTGTACAAGCAGGCCTGCTTCCCCGTCGACCCGGGCCTGCATCTCATGGATTTGCTCGAGCTGTATGTCCTGACCCCTCGCAGGGACTAGGACCACAGCTAGCTCCCGCGGGATGTCAATGCAAGATGCGGGCCCAGGGGGATCGTCAACCTCTGGCATACCGAGGTGGTTGCCTTCGTTGTGATCTCCCAGATCGACGTGGAAACATTCGCGACTTGGGCCGTAACCCTCGTCGTCAAGGTCATGGCCATCGTCAAAACAATCGGAGAGGCAGTGGTCACATGCGGACATGAAGCCCCGCATGGCACTGGGGTCATTGAGAGCAGAGAAATCCCAACCGGAGTCGGGGTCGTCCTCTTCCTCAGAACCCGCCGGTCCGAAGGTTGAGATGGCTGTCAGTCAGTCCTAGGTCGACCACATGTGGTACCCCGGAAGGTTTGGATATGCCTTTACGAAGGCGCTCACCATAGCGGGGTCGCTAGGTGGATCGAAGCTGAACCGAAAAGGTACGGGATGGAAAACGGACGGTACCTCTTGGTCATTGGACGGTGGTGAAGTCGCGTCAGGGGCGGAGCACACCGTCATCTCAGGTACGAGGGTAATGCCCAGCAGGTCCTTCACGAGGGTGCTGGCGTCATCAGTCCGCTTGGGGCTGACACGTCACGGGGAAGTGACACCCGCTGTCATCTCAGGTGTGAGGACAATGTCCGACATGTCCCCCGGGGGAGTGCCGGCGTCGTCGACTCGCTCTGGTGTGACAGCCGACAAGGTGCCGCCTCCTGCGTGGCCATGGTTGCCTCGTCTCCGCCTCCTCCGACGAGGAGGGTGGCAGGGACGACCGGAGTGCTCCTCTTCTACCGCGGGGAGATGCTGTCGTAGAGCTCGCCGCCGCCGGGCGAGTCGGAGACCGTCGTTGTCGTCACGCTGCGGGGGGAGGAGTACCATGTCATAGCTGCCGTCGAGGGACATGAACTCGAGACTCCCGAAGCGGAGCATCGTCCCGGGCTGGAGAGGTTGCTGAAGAGTCCCCATCTGGATCTCAACGGGAAGGTGTTCGTTAACACGCAGCAGGCCCCTACCTGGCGCGCCAACTGTCAGCGTTTCGACCCCGGGGGGTCCCTGGACCGACGAGTGAATTGTCGCTGCGTGTCCCTGCCCAGATGGGTTGGCGCGGGATGGAACACAAGAGGTGGGACAAGCCTTGTATTATCCTGCACCAGGGGTGCCGCTCGCAGTAGGGGTTACAAGCGCGTCGCATGAGAGAGAGGGGGACACAGAGCTCGCCCGCCGCTTCCCTCGCGCGAACCCCCCTCAGGGTGGCCCTGGATCTCCCTTTTATAGAGGCAAAGAGAGTGTCCAGACGTACAACGGGGGGCGTAGCTATGCGCTAACGTGTCCGGCAGTGGAGTGCCTAAGCCCTATGTACATGCCAACGTGGCTGTTGGGGGAGAGCTTGGGCCCTGTACATGTGATGGCATGGCCACCGGAGGAGCGCCTGAGTCCTGTAGGAGCACAACTGTCTGCACGGCGAGGATCCTACTGATGTCTCCTTGCTGTCGTAAGGGGCTGAGAGCCACCGGCGTCATGGTGCACGCGGGGCACCATCATTACCCGTCGCCGAGGTAAGCCAGATGGGACGCCAGTCTTGTTCCTCGCATCGATCAAATCGTGGATTCCACTGCTGGGTGCGAAACCCTGTCTTTCCTCGATGCCTACTCAGGGTATCACCAAATCAGGATGAAAGAGTCCGACCAGCTCGCGACTTCTTTCATCACACCTTTTGGCATGTACTGCTACGTTACTATGCCATTTGGTTTGAGGAATGCGGGTGCGACATACCAAAGGTGCATGAACCACGTGTTCAGAGAGCACATTGGTCGGACCGTCGAGGCTTACGTCGACGACATCGTAGTCAAGACGAGGAAAGCCTCCGACCACCTCTCCGACCTTGAAACGACATTCAAGTGTCTCAAGGTGAAAGGCGTAAAACTCAACCCCGAGAAGTGCGTCTTCGGAGTCCCCCGAGGCATGCTCTTGGGGTTCATCGTCTCCGAGCGGGGCATCAAGGCCAACCTAGAGAAAATCGCGGCCGTCACCAACATGGGGCCCATCAAGGACTTGAAAGGCGTATAGAGGGTCATAGGATGCCTTGTGGCTCTGAGCCGCTTCATCTCGTGCCTCGGCGAAAGAGGCCTACCTCTATACCGCCTCTTAAGAAAGACTGAGTGCTTCACTTGGACCCCCGAGGCCGAGGAAGCCCTCAAGAACCTAAAGGCGCTCCTTACGAACGCACCCATCCTGGTGCCTCCCGCTGCCGGAGAAGCCCTCTTAATCTACATCGCCGCTACCACTCAGGTGGTCAGCGCCGCGATCGTGGTCGAAATACGAGAAGAAGGGCATGCATTGCCCGTCTAGAGGCCCGTCTACTTCATCAGTGAGGTACTATCCGAGACCAAGATCCGCTACCCACAAATTCAGAAGCTGCTGTACGCGGTGATTCTGACGCGGCGGAAGTTGCGACACTACTTCGAGTCTCATCCGGTGACTGTGGTGTCATCCTTCCCCCTGGGGGAGATCATCCAGTGCCGAGAGGCCTCGGGTAGGATTGCAAAGTGGGCGGTGGAAATCATGGGCGAGACAATCTCGTTCGCCCCTCGGAAGGCCATCAAGTCCCAAGTCTTGGCGGACTTTGTGGCTGAATGGGTCGACACCTAGCTCTCGGCAGCTCCAATCCAACCGGAACTCTGGACCATGTTTTTCGACGGGTCGCTGATGAAAACAGGGGCAGACGCGGGCCTGCTCTTCATCTCACCCCTCAGAAAGCACCTCCGCTACGTGCTGCGCCTCCATTTCCTGGCGTCCAACAATGTGGCCGAGTATGAGGCTCTGGTTAACGGGTTGCGCATCGCCATCGAGCTAGGGGTCCGACGCCTCGATGCTCGCGGCGACTCGTAGCTTGTCATCGACCAAGTCATGAAGAACTCCCATTGCCGCGACCCGAAGATGGAAGCCTACTGCGATGAGGTCCGGCGCCTGGAGGACAAGTTCTACGGGCTCGAGGTCAACCACGTCGCCCGGCGGTACAACGAGACTGTGGATGAGCTGGCGAAGATAGCTTCGACGCGAACAACGGTTCCCCCGAACGTCTTCTCCTAGGACCTACATCAACCCTCAGTCAAGACCAATGACACGCCCGAGCCCGAGAAGGTCTCGGCCCTGCCCGAGGCGCCCTCGGCTCAGCCCGAGGCACCCTCGGCCCCCGAGGGTGAGGCACTGCGCATCGAGGGAGAGCGGAATGGGGTCCCGCCTGATCGAGACTGGCAGACCCCGTACCTGCAATATCTCCACCGAGGAGAGCTGCCCCTCGACTGAGCCGAAGCTCGGCGACTGGCGCGGCGCGCCAAGTCATTCGTCTTGCTGGGTGACGGAAGGAGCTCTACCACCGCAGCCCCTCCGGCATCCTCCAGCGATGCATATCCATCGCCGAAGGCCAGGAGCTCTTACAAGAAATACACTCGGGGGCTTGCGGTCATCACGCAGCGCCTCGAGCCCTTGTTGGAAACGCTTTCCGACAAGGTTTCTACTGGCCGACTGCGGTGGCCGACGCCACTAGAATTGTCCGCACCTGCCAAGGGTGTCAATTCTACGCATGGCAGACACACCTACCCGCTCAGGCTCTGCAAACAATACCCATCACTTGGCCGTTTGCTGAGTGGGGTCTGGACCTCGTCGGTCCCTTGCAGAAGGCACCCAGTTCACCAAATTCTCCAAGTGGATCGAGGTCCGACCCCTAAACAGCATCAGGTCTGAACAGGCGGTGGCATTCTTCACCAACATCATCCATCGCTTCGGGGTTCCGAACTCCATCATCACCGACAACGGCACCCAGTTCACTGATAGAAAGTTCTTGGACTTCTGCGAAGACCACCACATCCGGGTGGACTGGGCCGCCGTGGCACACCCCATGACGAATGGGCAGGTAGAACATGCCAACGGCATGATTCTGCAAGGACTCAAGCCGAGGATCTACAATGACCTCCACAAGTTCGGCAGGCGATGGATGAAGGAACTCCCCTCGGTGGTCTGGAGCCTGAGGACAACGCCGAGCCGAGCCACGGGCTTCACACCATTCTTTCTAGTCTATGGGGCTGAGGCCATCTTGCCCACAGACTTAGAATACGGTTCCTCGAGGACGAGGGCGTACGACGACCGACGCAACCAGACCAACCGAGAAGACTCACTGGACCAGCTGGAAGAGGCTCGGGACATGGCCTTATTACACTCGGCGCAGTATCAGCAGTCCCTGCGACGCTACCACGCCCGAGGGGTTCGGTCCCGAGACCTCTAGGTGGGCGACTTGGTGCTTCGACTACGACAAGACGCCCGAGGGCGGCACAAGCTCACGCCTCCTTAGGAAGGGTCGTTCGTCATCGCCAAGGTTTTGAAGCCCGGAACATACAAGCTAGCCAACAGTCAAGGCAAGGTCTACAGCAACGCTTGAAACATCCGACAACTACGTTGCTTCTACCCTTAAGATGTTTTCAAGTCGTTCATACACCTCGTTTACATACGCCAATAAAGTCTAACCATCAAGGAAGGGTCAGCCTTGCCTCGGCAAAGCCCGATCCTCCCTCGGGGGCTAGAAGGGGGGAACCCCCTCCGTGTCAAAATTTTCCTCGGAAAAAGTCTTTCTGCCAGAATATCTTTCGTGCTTTTCGACTACCTCGGTAGTGGGATCATGAAAATGACGGAGTACACGTAAGCAGGCAAGGCCGATCGAGCCGAGGGACTCCTACGCCTCCGGGATACGGATACCTCACTCATCACCTTCTGCGAGAAGTGACTCGCGTTCGGTTAAGCGATTCCGCTGACCGAACAAGTCTTAATGCTCGAAAACTTTTCTGTCGAAACGATTTTTCGTGCCTTCTCGACTATATCGATAGCAGAATCCAACGGATGAGTAAGAGTACACGTAAGCGGCAAGGCCGACCGAGCCGAGGGACTCCTACGCCCTTGGGATACGGATACCTCACTCATCACCTTCCGTGAAAACTAGCTCTCGCTCGGACAAACAATTCTGTTACCGACAAATAAGAAACGCAGCTTTACAACGCGACGACAGTATGTTTGGGCCTCGACGGCCGCAAAAAACATATGCATACTACAGGCGAACCAATCCTGCAGGCTCAGACGTCGATGGAGGGGGAGCAGCAGCACCCTCGGCATTAACTCCACCTTCGGCGAAGTCCGACCGAGCCTCGAACGGCAACACGGTCGGAGGATCTCCGCTCTGAAGGACGACGTCAGCACCACGCCGGGCCATCGCTGCTAGGGTCTCCTCCAGGAACCTGACCCGAGCAGACGGCTCGGCCGGCCGCCCCGAAGCCTCAGCCAGCTGTCCCCCGAGGACACCAGCCTGGCTCGTGGCCTCGACAACTCGACTCCGGCGTTGGTCCCGCCAGGGGACGACCCAGCCAAGCCCCGGCCGATGAAGCTTCCTTTTTCGAGCCAACTCTGCCTATGTCCGTGCTAGCACCACTGCCTCCGGCTCCGGCTCATCGCAGAGCGGTCGAGGGTTCCTTTAACTAAGCAAGAGAAGCCTCGGGTAGCAAGGCCGACTGAGCTGAGGGACTCCTACGCCTCTGGGATACAGATACCTCACTCGTCACCTTCTGCACGAGGCAACTCACGCTTGGTTAAGCGGTCCAGCTAGTCGACAGGCGAGTTCTGGTGCGCAAAATGAGGAAGAAACACGGCTTCATGCCAAAATACATAAATGTTTAGGCCCCGACAGCCACAATGAACATACGCCAGCACTCAAGGTGCCATTACAAACGGAACTCCGGTTCCGTTCCCGCGGGTGCGAACAAACTCCATACCAGGAGGCCCACGGGGCGACGAACTCCAAGCGACTCACTGCCGCCCGCTCTGACAGCAGCGGCAACAACCTCCGTCCCGGGCGGCAAGACAGCTGCAGCAATGGCTTCCGGGCAGACGCGGCGGCGGAAAGGCTTTCGCCCACGAAGGACGAGAACCAGCCATTCAAGCCAGGGGGACGGAGGTCCAGGGGTGCAGGCGGAGTTGGCGATCTCGTCAGCAGAGAAACCTTCTCCGACTGCTGCCACCTCAACACCGCACCAGTGGGCGCCGGCCGCCCCAAAGCGCACCGGCAGGTCCTCGCTCCCGCCCTCGCCGAGGCTGCCCTAAAACATGAGCACCGCCCTCGCGGCACACGACGTGCTGAGCAACCCTCTGGCGCGGCTGTCGGCGCGAGGAAGGCCTGGACGTGGCCGGCCCATACGCGGTGCGACCATCACCCAGACAGAGGACGGAATGCTGCACCCTGGCTGGGCAGCAGCAGTTCGCCTTCCCCGGCATGGCTGAAGGAAGCCTCCGCGGGGCTGGAGGATGCCTTTCTCCCCCAAACACCGGGGGAAGAAAAGGGTTACCGACCCACGCGGAGGCAACCCCCACTCGGTGTGCTCCTCCGCCTCAGCCCGGATGACGAAAATCCTTGAAGCTGAGGGCGGGGCGGAGGCCGTAGCCCGGCTCGCTTCTCTCCACCAAATTGCCCATTGGTGGGGGAAGGTGGCCGGGCTGCCTGATGAAAATCCTTCAAGCCGAACGATGGCTGAAAGGTACCAACTTCCGCGAAGTTGCGTTCCTCCGACGACAGCAAGACGAAAGAAACGCGAGCGCTCCCCATCCAGGGGCTAGGAAGGTGGAAGGGTGCGATGCATGAGGAGAGTGCGAAGACATGGTTGCCGTCCAAGGGGGTCGCCCTCCTTTTAAAGGCAAGTCTCCCCACTTGCGTCCTCAGCCGTCGCGGGCTGAGTCTTCACCAACATGCTCCAAAGTCCTCCCCCACAACACAGGGGCTGGGTCCCACGCGTCATGCAAGCTGGCCCAGGACGGAAGAGGCCAAACCGCCGCGTGCGGTACACGTAACTACCCAGCGGTTACAAGCGCTCCTCCACTTTCACCCAGACCAGCGGGTGAAAGGACGGACCGCCATGCAGGCGGCATGCAACTGCACCAAGGGGGCGCACCTTTTCGACTTTGATGCGTCCAGCATGGAGGCCCTGGCCCACACGTCATGTAACCGGCGCGCCGGTTACTACGTGCGAGAAACTGCACCGCCACTCGCGCCAGTACCGCGCCTTCTCGACTGCGGAACCGGTGCCGCGACTTGAGGCGACCCTGCGCATGGCCCAATAGTGCCAACTGAGCACATCGGTCACGGGTCAGTCAGCCGTGGGAGAAGGCGCGACGATCGATATGGCCAAAAGTGAGCCGGCAGTAATGGTGGCGGCAGGCGGGTGGAAGCAGCAGTCAAATCGCCTACAGGCTCACGTCCCCTCCTGGGACAGCGAGAGAGCCCTCTCCCACGGCGTGAAGACGACGCGCCCGTGTTCCGTTCCTCGAACGGCCCGCGCACGCACAACAGCTGCCCCGCCAACCACTCGTCCCGTCGCATTAACTCTGCGGCAGGGCAGGCGGCACCTTTAGCAGGCGAAGCGGGCGACGCTTCACCTCCGCCATAATGACCGCGTCAAAAAAAGGTGCGCCACGTCACTCAATTTCTTATCCTTTTCCTCTTCCCCTTTCTCTCTCTTGCTACAGGGACCGAGAAAGGGGATACTCCGAAAGGGATCCTTCTCCACGAAGGAAGCGGGCCCCGAGCCCCCTACTGATCAGAGGTTCGAAGGCTGGCCCCTCGGAAGGGTTCAACAGCTGCCTTAGAGCACTCGGGCTCCGCGCCCACTACTGGTCAGAGGTTCGAAGGCTAGCCCCTCGGAAGGGTTCAACGGCTGCCTCAGGCCACTCGGGCTCCACGCCCACTACTGATCAGGGGTTCGTAGGCTGGCCCTCGAAGGGTTCGACAGCCACCTCAGACCACGCAGAGCGAGGGATGACTCTGGGTACGTTCGATACACAACCAAGGCTCGGGCTACGCTTCTGAGGTACCCTAGGACATTTCCGAGACCAGCAGGAGCGATTTCGTAACGGAATCCCATCAGAGGGAGGCATCGAGCCCTCGGACCCTATCAAACGGGACCGGGTCCGGCAAATCACCTGCAGGTACTTTTGGAGCGCGCTTCTGGGCCACTAGCTGACCCTTATCGAACGGGGCACGGGCGTCCACTTGGATCACCCACTAGCAACTCACTGGAGACACCATGTTCGGCGCCCTCCGAGGGCAACATGGCGCTTTACCCCCTCCTCCTTGCGGAAAGGCGACGTAGGGGCGTATGAAAAAAGCCGAGTCTGTCCTTGACCATCTTCTCGCTCTGTGCGGAGGCTCAGGGGCTGCTCTCGCAAACCCGGCTCCGGCCGAACCGTTGACAGCGTCAACATACCAGCCCGAGAACTTGGGACTCGACTATGCACCCGGGCTACGGCCAGTTTGCATGAGGCAACAACCAGACTGGCCGAAGCATCACGAAACGCGCTAAGACCTCGAAGGAATCAGACCACTCCTCCGATGCCTCGGGGGCTACACCCGGCGGGTGCGCTCGCGCACACCCACCGGAACGAAACGCAACTGAGAAAGGCCGGTCCCCTTGCAAAAAAGTGCGACAAAAGCCTCCAAGCGAGTATCAACACTCCCTTTGAGGCTCGGGGGCTACTGTCGGGGACCATATTTAGGGGTACCCCCAAGACTCCTAATCTCAGCTGGTAACCCCCATCAGCACAAAGATGCAAAGGCCTGATGGGCGCGATTAAGGTCAAGGCTCAGTCCACTCAAGGGACACGATCTCGCCTCGCCCGAGCCAAGCCTCGGGCAAAGGCAGCCGACCTCGGAGGATTCACGTCTCGCCCGAGGGCCCCTCAAGCAACGGACACACCTTCGGCTCGCCCGAGGCCCAGTCTTCATAGAGAAGCAACCTTAGCCAGATCGCCACGCCAACCGACCGTATCGCAGGAGCATTTAATGCAAGGATCGCCTGACACCTTATCCTGACGCGCGCTCTTCTGTCGACAGAGCCGAAGTGACCGCAGTCACTTCGCCGCTCCACTGACCGACCTGACAAGAAAACAGCGTCGCCTGCCCCGCTCGGACTGTCGTGCCACTCGCCAGAGTGAGGTCGACACCGGCTAAGTCTAGCCTCGGGCAACATAGGAAGCTCCGCCTCGCCCGACCCCAGGGTTTGGCCCCCGTCTCGGCCTCGGAAGATGGACTTCGCCTCACTCGACCCCAGGGCTCGGACTCAACCACGACTTAGAAGACGACGAACTCCGCCTCGCCCGACCCCAGGGCTCGGACTCAGTCTCGGCTCCGAAAGACGACGAACTCCGCCTCGCCCGACCCCAGGGCTCGGACTCAGCCTCGGCTCCGGAAGACGACGAACTCTGCCTCGCCCGACCCCAGGGCTCGGACTCAACCTCGACCTCGGAGGAATCGCCACCTCGCCCAAACTCGGGTCCAGACCAGCCACGTCGCCAGGGGGGCCATCATTACCCTGCCCCTAGCTAGCTCAGGCTACGGGGAACAAGACCGGCGTCCCATCTGGCTCGCCCCAGTAAACAAGTAATGATGACACCCCGCACGCTCCATGACGACGGCAGCTCCTAGCCCCTTACGTCAGCAAGGAGACGTCAGCAAGGATCCGACAGCCTCGATAGCTGTACTTCCACAGGGCTCCAGCACTCCTCCGACGGCCATGACATCACATGAACAGGGTGCCAAAACCTCTTCGACTGCCACGACGGCATGTACTTAGGGCTCTAGCTCCTCTTTGCTAGACATGTTAGCACACTGCTACACCCCCCATTGTACACCTGGACCCTCTCCTTACGCTTGTAAAAGGAAGGTCCAGGGCTCTTGTACGAAAAGGTTGGCCGCGCGGGAGAACGGGCCGACGCATAAGGCTCTCGCTCTCTCTCTCCCACGCGAACGCTTGTAACCCCCTACTGCAAGCGCATCCATCCGCCCTAGGCGCAGGACAACACGAAGGCCGCGGTTTTCCCTTACTGTTCTCCCCCATTTGTGTCCCGTCTCGCGCCGACCCATCTGGGCTGGGACACGCAACGACAATTTACTCGTCGGTCCAGGGACCCCCCGGGGTCGAAACGCCGACACTACTCCTTTCATATTTCAATATTTTACATCACAACTTGTAGCATCAATTTAAATATGAATGCAACCGCACAAAAATCTAGCATGGAATGTACATTTAATTTATTTATATAATTGTTAGTTGTTTAAATTGCTCCTATTATTTAGATATGCAAAAAGAGAAAAGAAAACAAATAATCACATAGAGCTCCATAATTTCCAAGACTTTATTATATACATATTTATATATACTCTCATAAATCTGGGTATTACAACTAACTATGAGGAATAAGGTGATATATCAACTCATTTCATTTCACAAACCAAACAAAAAAGTAAGGAGTGGGAAGATAATGGACTAGTTCATTCCTCAAACCAAATACCCTATTACTTCTCAAGCAACATACGACAAAGGTCCGATAAACATTGCGTGCGTGGCCGGAGACTCTAAACCTAAAGGTTTTGAAGGCGTTCGCTATTTGCTCCCTCCCGCCCCAGAAAAGAGGACAAGCCGAACAGTACATACCACTTCTATTGTTGGCAAATATGGTTGATCATTTACTCATTTTACATATTTCTGATTCAAAACATTTGTAAAATACATGGTCTAGTACGGGTTGTGTATAAAATGAGTGATGTTGGCTAAATAACGAAGAACGTAATATGTATAGTATTTTATTTTTTGAGACATGTGAACAAAACCTTTTCCTACGTGTCCGATATAAAAAAATCGTATTATAAAATTAATATAGACCGTATTTTAGTACCGGGACGAGACCTTTTTCCTGTGCGTCCGATATAAAAAATATAGAATACGAAGTTCGGTGACAATGTTTATATAAAGGACCGAATTTAGAAAACGTTGCTGAAGATAAAGAAAATATAAAGGATGTAATCTTTTAAAGTGTGCTATAAAAGACCAAAAATATTTGTTTAAGTAATGAAATTAAGTCCGTTGTTATAGACAGCCTAAAGGGATCAGGATCGCCTTTACTGCACACACCTTTTACTGCGTTGAAGCGCAGTGGTAACGAGATTCGAGAGAATGATAGAATGACAGTTACTATTGTCTTTATTGCAGGGAAGACAGGTTTATATATATGTGACAGGGGTCATTCCCAAGGGGTGTGTCCCTTGGGGATGTGTTCGTCGAGCCCCTTGGATTGGTCACAAAATATTGTAACACTCCCCCTTGATCAATCCAAGTCCATTTGATCATCTGTCAGCTGTCTTCCAAGATATTATCTCCTCAAAAACCCTGTGGGAAAAATAAGGAGTACACAATGTCTTTTGGATCATGAGTAGAACTCACTGACCTCCAAAAGAAAATATGCCTGTAATCATCATTCTTAAAAACCCCCGTGGGGAAAATTAATGATGAAGCATATAGCTTAGTTGATATTACCTCGTTAAAAACTTTGAATGAGAAAACCTCAATAAGGCAAAACTCATACAAAGAAAAGAGTGTAATATGATGGTTCAAAACAAGTCAAATATCACGGAGAATTACTCCCCCTGATCCTTGCAAGCACTTAAGTCTTCTCTTACCAATCCGATCAACACATTTCTGAAAACGTTGAGTATGGTAGAGATTTTGTGAATAGATCAGCAAGATTATCACAAGACTTTGTTTGCAAGATGTTTATATCTCCATTGTCCTGAAGTTCATGGAGATAAAACAATTTAGGAGCAATATGTTGCTCCTGATATAACATGTTTCCATCTGAACAACACAAGCTCAATTATCCTTATAGATAATTGTCGGTGGTTCAATTGAACCATGGTATTCCATTGTTCTCCCATGGACCTCTAGCCCAAAGAACAATAATATGTCTATAGTTTCAAAAACCCCGTGGGGAAAATAAATGATGAGACATATAACTCAGGCTAATATTTCTCCAAGATAGTCTTGCCAGAAAATCTGAGAAATCAACATATCAGCCGAGTCTCCTTAAAACCCAGTGGGAGAAATAAGGAGAGTAGTCATACTCTATTGTTGATTAATTTGAACTCTAAGGATATAAACTCATATCCTAGTTCAAATACAACAATAACTATGTCATAATGTATCATCCTTGAAAACCTCTACGGGAAAAATAGATGATACGACATAGGCCTTGTGTTGATGTTGTCTCGTTAAAAACTTTGAATGAGAAACCCAATCAGGGAAAAACTCATGCGAAGAAAAGAGTACAACATGATGTGTAAACAAGTTCTTCTGATCAAGAGGAAACTCCCCCTGATCTTTACGAATCACTAAGTCATCTCATACCTGCTCTCAAACACATTAAAAATGTGGAGTAAGGTAGGGACTTAGTCTGTAACTTGTTTTTCATCTAAACAACACAAAGTATATTATCTTCATAGATAATAAGGTCAGTGATACAAAAATCATGACCACCACATACCCTCTGTATGTAGTATATCATTCTATACAATCCCACGAAGTGTACTATAGAATGATTAGTGTAAGTGACCATTAATCCCTGTTGATCAACATTTATCAAACAGTAGGTCCAACTTACCAGAAGTATGTCATTGATCTTGTACCTGGGGATCCTCTATAGACATCCAAGATCAGTATATCCAAACATAAGGAGAGCATGAGTACATCTGGAGATCATAACTCGATCTCATGTGTTGTTAGCTAGCAAATCATTGCAAAGCAATATCCAGCCGGATGCTCTTGCAAGATACAATAGCACATCTCATGATCGGAAAGAATCAAATAACAATGATTCTCTCATATTGAATTTCTTCAATATATGTTGGATATAGACAATTTTGTATCCAAGATACTCAAGATAGTTTACTTTGAATTGAAAATCTCTTTCAATTCATATCCTCTATCTCGAACTCCGTCGATAAGTAATGTATGTTTAAAATATGCTGCACATATTTACACTGAACATACCATTCTTTGTGTATCCTTTCAGAAGGAAGGATTCACTAGGTCAAATGTACCATATTTGACCAGGATGCTCTAAGTCACAAAGACTTTCCAAGCATTGCAAATTTGTGATTGGTGATTATGTATTTGGAATCCTTCAAGACTCCATAAATACCATAATCCAGTGACCACATATGCACATGTTGTCACTACATCTATCAACTGCACAGATAGATGATTTACTGCCCATAATATTGTATCGGAATTTTACTACTCACAGTAGAGGAGAATTTATAGCATTAAAATAATGCTTGGGTTTGCGTATAAACCCAGTTGCTACTAGCCATGCTTTCTCACCACCTCATTGTTTCCATGTCCATGAAAACAAACTTGTATCCACAGTAAGATACCTTGAAGTGAAAATAAGTTAACACTTCTTTCCGGTGAGCAAGGCTATCTCTGCAACATTGTATCACTCAACAAGATCCAGTTTGAGCATACTCGTGCTCTGCTATGGCCATAGTCTTTTGGATCACTTGGAGCGCATATACAATTGCTGGGATGTATGTGTCGACACTTGTAGCTTTTAAATAACACAATTCTCTAGTTGACATAAAGTCATTTTTTATGTACCCTTATGATTCCTCGTGAAATCCCAAAACGAGAATCAAGGGCTTCCGATAACCTAGCCTCATCAGTGCGCACTGAGCTAGGTTGTGAATGTCTTCCATTCATAGGATAATTCATATCCTCTAGGTGTCCACCAACGCTAAGTTGGTTACCAACAAATAGTTGGGTTGCATTTACTATCTTAGAAGGTCTAGCCTTTAGCTGCTTGCAAGCATTTTAATCCCAATTTGTGACCATACTTCTCCCCCTCTTATTTACAACATCATTGTAATAGGGAGTTTAGTGGTGTTCCATTTAACCACTTTTTCTGGCACTTCCACATAGGATTTATTTGAGTGACACCTCATAGTAAATGCACAAGGCAGTCAATTTTGCAACTTCTTGCAAATCATTGAAACCCAAAGGTTCAATTTTAGTACGTGATCCTGAGCCTGAATGCTTACTGCATTCATTATAATTTCCAGGCATTCATTATTGGTACACAAAATCTCCCCCTAATGCCTGGAAAAGCTCATGATTCAAGCAAGCGTACGGGCCGTAAATAGATTCTTAAGAAGAGATTCTAAAACTTAATGATCGACAGAGAATAAATTCTCACATAGATCCCCAACTTTTTGTGTGCCCATACATGTACGCTGCGGTGGTGAGATTGGGAACATACCCAATTTGCGCATGGGAAATCTTTCACGGATTCCCACGTACTAAAAACCATAGGGGAACTTGTACATGCAGTACATGCAGTTAATCACAAGTCAGGAGCGTGCAAAAGCTTCCTGACTCCAACCATAACCAGTTGGAAATGACAATTCATTACTGATGGTCATTAATGATCTGAAATTTTCGAATCTATCACAGATTCATTATATCCTTTATGGATATCATTCTGAATACCAAGACAAACAATCATCATTGTAAGCACATTTGGTAAATTCAGTAGTGTAGAGGCTAATGTGCTCAAGCATGAGACATTATTACTTAATGGTCATGTGTTGTCCGAAGGACACACTTTAGGTCATCATATAGATGCACCAAATAACCATATAAAGCCTTCAATGTCCATACCATCTATGTAATGGACCACACCCATTCCTTTGAAACAATTCAAAGAACTTAACCAATTCAGATCAGATTTTAAGATAAGAAGGATTTAAAATCTCATTCCCGATGATACTCATCAAGTATCCATCTTATGGGAAAAATGACCAATAGAATTGTTCATAACTTTTCATTTCATCCCAACAATGGGATGACCAATTCAATCTTACCCGCATGGTAAGTAACATCACATGAAAAGTTTAACAAATGCAACACATTGTACGAGAGGATGTATGTAGAATACAATCCATAAGAAATGTTTCCGAGAAACACATGCAATATCCATCATTATCACTTTGTGTTTCCACATGATAGAAATTATATGGATATCTCTATAATATGGTAAGATAACAATTAGGATATATCAACACATCCTTGATACTTCCAATACCAAAGGGGATATGATAATAACATATCATGATATCGCGTGAAGCGATTGATAAAATATTCTTTCCTCTTTCCAAAGGAATATGAGAATATTTTGTCTCCCCATATATAGAGTTTGTGGTTCAATTCTCCACATTGCATGTTTCTTCCTCAATTAGAAGAATCCCCGTACAAGTTTGCATAACTCAAATCAATGAGTCTTCAACTCCCTTGATGAGTCAAATCACATAAGTGATCAACTCCAATCGATGAGTTTGTTTAACTCAAATTCATATGAGTTTTTACACTCAAATCACATGAGTGTGTTCAACTCACATCGCATGAGTTGAACCTATCACAACATCAATTATGAGATTATACCAAATCTCATGCATCATTTAAATAGCACTCAAAAGCAAATCATCTAACAAAGTGGTCTTCTCTTAGGAAGAGAAGTGTTGTTACATGATTATTCCAAATCACGATTTACACAACTAACCACTGTTATCATGTCAGATGGAAGATTAAAGTACACTTCATATTTTAGCTTTCATGAGTAGTATGCATCTATTGGGATTTCACATACAAGATTAGATGCTTGGGCATACAACACTATATCACATATAGTGTAATGACAAAAGAGATTGTCATACTCATTGCCCTTCCCTTTTTAATGTGCTTATATATTTGCTTTCAAGCAAAATATATGAATACAAAGTGTAAGTCTACAACATAATGTAGACACATACTCATAAGGCCACATGTCTTATGATTTCTTTGCTATTCATTTTGCGCTTGCATATCAAGCCGCAAAAGCACATACGTTCTTTTCATAAGAACTATAAGATAAAGAGAGCATCACACTTCCTCCAAAGTGAAGAATTGAATTCCCATATTATGAAAAAATGATCTTTATATCAAATGAACATATTCAATGAACATTGAGGATAATTAAGCCCATTAGACGAGTTCATAAAACTCTATTAAATAATTATCCTCCAAATGGCTTAACCATTTTTGTTTGCTGTTGCAACTTTGCCGCAAAATATATCATATCTTTATATGTTGGAGAATTCTAGGTATCACATAAAGTGTACCAAAGATTTTTGAAAATTGATGTACACAACGTAGATAATCTCCATGTAATGAAACAATGGAGTAGATCTCCCAGTAGTGGGCAAAACTTTTGCTGCCTGAAAGCATGGTCTCTGGGCTGATATATTCAAGGAACATACCGCAGCCAATGCTTTGGACTCCACTACCCTGTGCTTGACCAAAATTTCAAAAATAAAATGGAAATCACCATAAAGGTGAATAACCAACATCACATCTCCAACATATCTACTTGGAAGAACACATAGGTAATCATCACAACCATATGATGTAGACCTTTTACTGATGGGCAAATAACATTTTGCTGTCTAAAAGCTTGGTCTCAGGGCAAATAAATTCCAAGAACTTATTGCAGCCAAAGCTTAGAACTCCATCATGTGTTGAAATATCCCAAGTTCAAGTATGTGTCATATTTTGGAAGAATTCATCGTTTAATTAAGTAGAACTTAATTAAAAGAATTCTTTTAGCAGTCAGCATGACTGCAGCGTCCAGCCTGGCTCCATAGCCCGCGACGCCTGCGTGGTCCGTGATCTTTTTGGATAGCACGTATAGGTAATCATCTCGAAAGATGTATACCTCATAGTGATAGGCATTTCAAATGCGGCCTAAAGCACGGGTTCTGGGCTACTAAACTCTATAAAGAATTTAGCGCAGCCAGTGCTTAGGACTCCATCACCCTATGCTCTTCCAAAAAATGCAACCTTATTTTGCATGTAGACCATTCAGTTTCGACCTATTAATGTGCTATGTTTTCTATGCAAACATAAAAGAATGCAAAAACAAAAGCAAGTCGAAAAAATATGTGAATTATAAATGAAAATAAAATATAATTCACTAACAAGTCTGTATTTTTCATAATAAAAAAACAGACAAATATGTGCAATTACATGTATCATCAACAGTCTAAATATTTAACTTTTAGATACAATACCGATGAAAACAGTAATTGAACAATCATTGAGTTTTTTTACATGAAACTGCAGAAAATAAAGAATAAAAAAAACACACACACACAGCCAGCCAGACGTGGCCCAGGCGGCCAGTCGGCCAGCCCATGAAGCCCATCTTAGAAAGGCCCATGGCTGGCGGTTAGGGTTAGGCTAACCATCTCCCACATCCACATGCGGCGGCGGCGGTTGGCACAGGCGCGCGGCCCCTTCGGCGGCGGCGCGGGCAGCCCTGGCGCGGTTCGCCGACGGTTTAGGCGCGCCCCCCGCAGCGCGGGCACAGTGGCCCCCGGCGCGGACCCAGGAGGCGCCCGGGCAGCGGCCCCGACGGCGCGCGCGGGCAGGCCCCCGGTGCCACGACCGGCACGGGCGCGACTCCCCGGCGCGCGCGGGCGCGCGGCTCAAACTCGGTGGCCTGGGTGCGGCCGTCCTGGCCCCTGCGCAGGCGCGGCGGCCCCGTTCGCGCGCGGCGGGTGAGACCCCCGGCTAGAGCGCGGCGTGGCGGCCCGGCGACGCGCGGGCACGCAGCCCCGACGCGCAGGCTCGTCCACGGAGCTCGGCACACAACCTTGTCGAGCACGGGTGCGGCCTCATGCACGCAGACCGGCGCCGGCAAGCCCCAGCATGCAGACCATCGTTGCCGCCGCTCGGGAGCGGTCGTGTGTGGGCGGGCGCGGATTCCTCCCGGCGGCGCGGTAGCCGCTGTCCCAGCCCCTGCGTCGGCAGGCGCGAACGCGGCTGCCTTGTACCTGCGCACGCGCAACGGCGGCGCGAGCGCTAGGTCTCCGGCGCGGGCGTTAGCGTGGCCCAATGGCTCACCGCGGCGCATCCCCGTGGCCCTGTCGAGGACACGGACATGGTAGCCTTGGCAGCGGTGCTCGCAGCACCAGCGTGGGCCCAGCAGCACTCATGACGTGAGTGCGCAACCACGACCAGGCACCAGCGCGGGCACGAGCCAGGAGCCCTGGCGCATTACATGATGGAGGAATTTTGGTTTCAACCATTGCAGCGATGGGATTGAATAATATCAGTAAGCATTAATCTCAAATTGCGTTACCTTTTCCAATTTACTCCACTGCAAATGGTGAAAGAAAATGTGAGTCTTATCGGTGATGTGCATCAATTCCTGATGCCGCTGTGTAGCAACTAGCAACAAGTCCTTAGTTGTCTTGCAAGTATCTGGACACCGAAAAATCGCACCTCCTTTCTTTTCTTCTCTGATCTCGCGAGTCTGGTGCTGATAACGTGTTGAAGAGCAGTGGTAACGAGATTCGAGAGAATGATAGAATGACAGTTACTATTGTCTTTATTGCAGGGAAGACAGGTTTATATATATGTGACAGGGGTCATTCCCAAGGGGTGTGTCCCTTGGGGATGTGTTCGTCGAGCCCCTTGGATTGGTCACAAAATATTGTAACATACTGCACACACGTGCATTAGGCATGGGCACATGGCCACACGCGATGGTTGACTGGTACCGAAGCAGAAGCACAAGAGTCAGTCAGAGTCACATAGTACGCTGATTCTACTCTGAACAAAATAAACAGAATACTCATGTCTAGCCGGGAGAAAAGCACAATAAAATCAAACGAAATTACAGTTAGCAGAACAAACAAACACTCTTGCTCAAGCTGTTCTTATACATGTTGTCGGTGTTATGTACCTCAGCTCCAGGGGCGGATCTGCGTCTGGAGCTGCCTAGGCTGTAGCGCTGGTCGCGGTCCAGTTACTCCAGCGAATAGGCCCATCAGGTATTTGTTGTAATATTAGAGAAATAAGTGACATGCTTTCTTCATATTTAAATAAATTAAATATTCTAATTCTGAATAAAACAAGCATATAACTCAGATAAATGCCATATATAATTATTGCAACAATGAACATTAGCAATTCTAGAACATGTAAACATATAAAATAGAATCTCAGGTCCATTTTATAATTAAACATGGCTTGCAGATGAAGAAGGCAGATTAAACAAATAAACATGATTGTTTATCTTAAACTATTGCTCTCAAAATAGCGGGTTGCTGTAATAAACAGCCCTCCAACGCTAAAAGGTGATCAGAGATCCTCGACTAACGTGACAGTCCTATCTTACCAAATAAGGATTTTAGATCAGATGTAATAAGCCTAATGATTAAATATAAATACTGATAGTAAGGAGCTGTGTACTAAATAAATTAACAGAATTTAACACAGGTAAACAGCCTCAACAAAGAGAGATTTAATTAGGCACAAATAATATCAATGCTGAAAATGATAATACACTAAAATCCAGACTGTCACGTTGTCTTACTACACCACTATCATCATCGAGCAATCAAATCCGCCCACAACAGTGCAATCACACCCAAGTATTTAATACTAGCAGATTGCACAAAAATTAAACAGTAAATAAAGTGAGGTAACGGGTAACTCACAGCACGTAGAAAATCTACGTGGGAAGACCAGCTCAGCGAACACAAAGTTCTGTCCCAGAAAACCAATTCCGCCGCCCACGTTCGGGCCTGCACGGCGGGAGGTTGACGGAGATACTAGAGCCGCTGCCGGAGCCGAGGGAGACGTCCACGGCACCAGTCCGAGAAGACGAACACCGCGCAGCAGGGAGCACAGAC
Source organism: Zea luxurians (assembly GCA_029449295.1). NCBI lineage: Eukaryota > Viridiplantae > Streptophyta > Magnoliopsida > Poales > Poaceae > Zea > Zea luxurians. The sequence continues at coordinate 10,111,406 of JAOPSE010000035.1, forward strand.
ACCAGGCCACGGTGGACAGAGATCAGAACAGAATCGCAGCACCACACAGATGCACGATTCCAGCAACAGAACACAGGTAAAATACGCTGTGCAAGCACAGCACCACTTTCTCCTACTTTGAACCACTCCCAGCAAGAATCGTCACCAGAATACCAGAGAACGAAGTGCTGGTAGTTCCAGTTCTCACCGGAGTAGCAAATACAGAGAGAACAGCAGAGCGGACCCTTTCCAAGCCAGGGGAGAGCCCGCGCATCTTAAGGAGACGACCGCTAGGAAGTTGCGCAGGGGCGGCGTATATCTCGGACGAGCGGTGAACGAATCGCCGATCCGTCCAGCGCCGCCGCCAACCGCCCTCTGCCTGTCGCTCGCTTGCTTGCTTGTGCGGCAGGTTTTTCCCTAGGAACGGCTGGCCGGTGGGCTAGTCGGTTACGAGCCGGCCCACCCGGTTGGCACCCTTTTTTATTTTTTAAATAAAGTGAAAAAACTTCAATATGGACAGCAATCCCCACCATTTTCACTCTTATTTTTTGATCAATGTCATTGAGCTCCCGTACTGTTTATATACTACTTTTCGGCAAAGGTACTTGTTAGGTTTGAACCAAAGCCTATCCCAGTGTACTCCAACCCTGCACGAGTAAGCGGAGGACTACGCCTTGATCCACAAACCCTAGTGTGAGAATCTTCGCACAAAAGGCACATAGTACTAGGCAGATTATCTGCTTCTCTTACGGGGCAGGGCGTTACGGTCATGCCCTTTAATATCTATTCATGAACTCACTAGAGTGAAAACCCCATTCTCTCCCGGACTACGACCCCACAGTCAGCTCATATAGGTGAAATCGTTAAGGAAATTCTGTAGGACAATTTCCCTGCTTATAGCATTGACTTCATTAAGAGCATATCGCTCAACCTGCCATACAGACAGAGCACAGCAGCTAATGAGACTCTTTGTCTTTTGTGCTCTTGGTTTCACAGTGCTTCGTTTCCTGGAGCCTGGATCTCGGGACCTCCGGTCACACAGGACAGTTATCCGCAGTTGAAACCGCTAACAGGGTACGAGTCCCATTCCCATGCACGCTGCTTGGATTGGCTTTTGAGCCAGTCCTTTAGTGAAAGGATCAGGTAGGTTCCTTTCAGACTTGATGTAATCTACGGTTATTACACCCGTCTCTCTAGCATGTCGACATGAATCAAGTCGTCTTCTGATATACCTTGAGGATTTTTGGTTGTCCTTTCTACTGTTCACTTTTAGCAACACAAAAGTGTTGTCACAGTATACTAGGACAGCCGGTATCGGCTTTGCTAGCATTGGAAGGTCTGACAGCAGGTCTCTCAACCATTCAGCCTCCAATGCTGCTGAATCAAGTGCAACTAATTCAGCCTCCTTGGTGGAACGTGTCGACACTGATTGTTTAGACGATCTCCATGACACGGCCCCACCAGCTAAAGTGAACACATAGCCACTTGTAGACTTCATTTGGTCCGAGTCAGAGATCCAGTTTGCATCACTGAATCCTTCAAGTACTGACGGAAATCCGGTATATTTAATACCAAGATTCATCACTCCCTTCAAATACCGAAGCACTTTGTACAAGGCTACCCAGTGTCTATCTCCTGGACTGGCCGAATAATGAGCCAGTCTGCATACTGCATATGAGATATCTGGTCTAGTTGCACTGCTCAGGTACATGAGAGATCCGATGATCTGCGAATATAGTAGCTGGTTCACAGGCTCGCCTTCATATTTACTGAGCGTGTAGGATGGATCATAGGGCGTGGTGACTGGTTTATAGTCCATATGTCCAAAGCGAGTTAGGACCTTTTCCACATAATGGGATTGTGACAAAGTAATCCCATCCTCACCCTTTATCAGCTTGATGTTCAGTATAACATCAGCTTCACCCAAGTCCTTCATATCAAAGTTCTTGGAGAGGAATACTTTTGTCTCCATGATAGCCTCCAAATCGGTCCCAAAAATCAATATGTCATCAACGTATAAACACATGATGACACCTTTGCCCCCAGAGAAGCGATAATACACACACTTGTCGGCTTCGTTTACACAAAACCCAGCAGTGGTCAGAGTATTATTAAACTTCTCATGCCATTGTCTGGGAGCTTGCTTAAGACCGTATAAGGATTTAATCAAGCGACACACTTTGCTCTCTTGTCCTTTAACCACAAATCCTTCTGGTTGCTGCATATAAATTTCCTCTTCCAGCTCTCCATTTAGGAATGCTGTCTTTACGTCCATTTGGTGGACAAGAAGTTTATAAGCAGCTACCAGCGCTAAAAGCACACGAATTGTGGGCAATCGAGCCACCGGAGAATAAGTATCAAAATAATCCTCCTCTTTCTTTTGAGTAAAACCCTTAGCCACAAGATGGGCCTTGTACTTTTCAATAGTACCATCGGGTCTCCTCTTCCTCCTAAAGATCCATTTGCAGCCCACAGGCTTGCAACCAGCTGGGAGATTAGTTATCTCCCAAGTTCCGTTCGAGATGATTGAATCCATCTCCTACGGACAGCCTCCCTCCAGTACTCTGCATCCGGAGATGTATATACCTCTGTGAGGGAGCGTGGTTCTTCATCCACTAGATAAATAATATAATCATCACCTAGAGACTTTTCAGTCCTTTGTCTCTTACTCCTCCTTAACTCCAAATCTGGAGTCTGGTCATTGACACTCGAGGGCAGAGAATATGTCCGAGATGGACCATCTGGGGCTACTACTTCCTTATCCCGCATAGGGAAGATGCTCTCAAAGAATGTCACGTCCCGAGACTCCATTATTACATTTATAGCAACTTCGCTTGTCTCGGAATGGACCACTAGAAATCTATAAGCTGCACTGTTATGTGCATAACCCAGGAAGACACAGTCTATGGTCTTAGGGCCTAACTTTCTCTTCTTTGGCAACGGGACATTCACCTTTGCAAGGCAACCCCAAGTCCGAAGATGCGAAAGATCTGGCTTCCTTCCTTTAAATCCTTCATAGGGCGTGGCCTCACGGTTGCGAGGCGGCACCCTGTTCAGGACATAGCACACTGTGAGTACTGCCTCGCCCCACTAGATGTCAGGCATCCTCGAACTTTGCAACAAAGCATTTGCTAAGTCACACACTGTTCGGTTCTTCCTTTCAGCTACCCCATTTGACTGAGGTGAATATGGAGCGCTGGTTTCATGAATGATTCCACACTCTTTGCAGTACTCATCAAAAAGGTTAGAAAGGTATTCACCTCCTCTATCAGACCGTAACCTTTTAATTTTCTTGTCTAGCTGGTTTTCAACTTCAGTCTTATAGATCTTAAAGTGTTCTAGTGCCTCATCTTTAGTTCTAAGTAAGTAAATATAACAGAACCTGGTAGCATCATCTATCAAGGTAAGAAAGTATCTTTTACCGCCTTTTGTGATTATACCATTCATCTCACAGATATCTGAGTGAATTAGTTCTAAAGGAGTGGTACTTCTGCCTTCAACCGTATGAAACGGTTTTCTAGGCTGCTTAGCTTGCACACAAATACCACATTTTACACCTTTAACATGTTTATATTCAGGAATTAAAGACATGTCACTTAATCTCTTAATGGCCTCAAAATTCACATGACACAAACGGGAATGCCATATATTATTAATGGAATCATTATTACAGACCACATTAACATGGTAAGAAGAATGATTATTCAAAACTGTCGGGGACCATAATTAGGGGTACCCTCAAGACTCCTAAATCTCAGCTGGTAACCCCCATCAGCACAAAGCTGCAAAGGCCTGATGGGTGCGATTAAGTCCAGGATCGGTCCATTCGAGGGATGCGATCACACCTCGCCCGAGCCTAGCCTCGGGCAAGGGCAGTCAACCCCGAAGGATTTACGTCTCGCCCGAGGACCCCCTCCAGCAACAGACACACCTTCGACTCGCTCGAGGCCCAGTCTTCACCAAGAAGCAACCTTGGCCAAGTCGCCACGCCAATCAACCAAATCGCAGGGGCATTTAATGCAAAGGTGGCCTGACACCTTTATCCTGACGCGCGCCCCCTAGTCGACAGAGCCGAAGTGACTGTAGTCACTTCGCCGCTCCACTGACCGGCCTGACAAGAGGACAGCGCCGCCTGCGCCGCCCCGACTACTGTGCCACTCGATAGAGTGAGGCTGTCAGCAACCAAGTCCGGCCTCAGGCGCCATAGGAAACTCCGCTTCGCCCGACCCCAGGGCTCGGACTCTGGCTCAGCCCCGGAAGATGACGAACTCCGCTTCGCCCGACCCCAGGGCTCGGACTCGGGCTCAGCCCCGGAAGACGAAGGACTCCGCTTCGCCCGACCCCAGGGCTCGGACTCGGGCTCAGCCCCGGAAGACGATGAACTCTGCTTCGCCCGACCCCAGGGCTCGGACTCGGGCTCAGCCCCGGAAGACGACGGACTCCGCTTCGCCCGACCGCAGGGCTCGGACTCGGGCTCAGCCCCGGAAGACAACGGACTCCGCTTCGCCCGACCCCAGGGCTCGGACTCGGGCTCAGCCCCGGAAGACGACGAACTCCGCTTCGCCCGAACCCAGGGCTCGGACTCAGCCCTGGCCTCAGCCGACGGTCTCCGCCTCGCCCGACCTAGGGGATCGGACTCGACCTCGGCCTTGGAAGACAGACTCGACCTCGACCTCGGAGGAGCCTCCACCTCGCCCAACTCAGGGCTCGGACCGACCACGTCATAGGAGGCGCCATCATTACCCTACCCCAAGCTGACTCAGGCTATGGGGAACAAGACCGACGTCCCATCTGGCTCGCTCCGCTAAGCAAGTGATGATGGCGCCCCGCATGCTCTATGACGACGGCGGCTCTCAGCCCCCTTACGGAAGCAAGAGGACATCAGCAAGGACTCAACAGCCCCGACAGCTGCCCTTCCGCAAGGCTCCAGCGCTCCTCCGACGGCCACGACACCACACGAACTGGGTGCCAAAACCTCTCCGGCTGCCACGATGGCATGTACTTAGGGCGCTAGCTCTCCTCCGCTAGACACGTTAGCACACTGCTACACCCCCTATTGTACACCTGGATCCTCTCCTTACGCCTATAAAAGGGAGGTCCAGGGCCCTCTTACAGAGGGTTGGCCGCACGGGGAAGGACGGAACGGCGCTCGCGCAAGGCCGCTCGCTCCCTCCCGCGTGGACGCTTGTAACCCCCTACTGCAAGCGCACCCGACCTGGGCGCGGGGCTAACACGAAGGCCGCGGGTTTCACCTCCCACGCCTGTCTCCCTCCGGCTTCTTCCCCCCTTCGCGTTCCGTCAAGCGCCGACCCATCTGGGCTGGGGCACGCGGCGACAATTTACTCGTCGGCCCAGGGACCCCCCTGGTTCGAAACGCCGACAAAAACAAAAAGACGGAACAAACCGCCTGACTCATATGACTTTCCAACAAAAGTACCAAACTTAGACAGGACCACTTTATTAGACTCAAACACTAATTTGAGACCCTGTCGACATAGCAGCGACACTGAAATGAGGTTCCGGCTCATCGATGGCACATAGAGTACGTCCTTCAGCACGAGCGTCTTTCCTGAAGTTAACTTCAAGTAGACCTGTCCAGTACCTCGAACTGCTGCCGGAACACCATTTCCCATCAAGACTGGTGCGCTGCTGTATCCCTGGAATGAAGAGAACATGGATCGATCAGCACAAATATGAATAGTAGCACCAGAATCCATCCACCAGTCATCTGATGGACTTGCCATAAAGGCCTGAGGTGCATACCCTGGGGTGGAATTAACCACCACGTTCCCTTCTTTGCGCAGAGGTGGAGGACTTTTTCCCTTCCTAAGTTTGCACCTCTGAGCTGTATGCCCGGAGACACCACAAACGTAGCAGATAAAGTCCTCCTTTTTCTTCTTCATCTTTTTGGACTTAGGTTGGTTCATATTCTTCTGTGGAGAGTTCTTCTTCTTCTTCTGGAATTTTCTATCTCCACCCTTCTCAACAACGTGAGCCTGGAGTTGCTGGGATGGCTTGTTACTGGACCTTGCACGCTCTTCCACATTTATCGCAGCTGACAACTCAGTGAGAGTCATTTGCTTCTTCATGTGGCGGCGTGAAGTCACAAAGTCTCGCCAAGAAGGCGGGAGCTTTGCCAGTATTGCATTCACCTGAAAACTGTCTGGTAGGAAGCAGCCATATTGGACCAAGTCCCTAACAAGGAGTTGAATCTCCTGTAGCTGCTCCATAACAGACCTTCCCTCAACCATTTTATAGTTGAGATAGTTTTCCGTTGTGAATGATTCATTGCCATTGTCAACTTCAGAGAACTCGTTCTCAAGTTCAGTCCATAGACCCTTAGCGGAGGTAAATCCAGAGTACACGTCAAATAAGCGGTTCGACAAGACGTTCAGCAGACGAGACAAGCATGCCTCATTGGCTTCGTCCCACTTGGCTTTCTCCGCTAGCGCGGCGGCCTTCGCTGCATCATCAGAATCATCTGATGCAGCCTGGGGAACAACCGACGTCACTACCCAAAATAATTTTAGGTCAGTGAGCCACATGCGAGTCTTAATCTGCCAGCGTTTAAAGCTTGCGCCGTCGAACGCTTCAGGCTTAATGACATCAGAACTGGAGGCCATTATACGAATTGGTTTTCTGTATTGTTGTAATATTAGAGAAATAAGTGACATGCTTCCTTCATATTTAAATAAATTAAATATTCTAATTCCGAATAAAACAAGCATATAACTCAGATAAATGCCATATATAATTATTGCAGCAATGAACAGTAGCAATTCTAGAACATGTAAACATATAAAATAGAATCTCAGGTCCATTTTATAATTAAACATGGCTTGCAGATGAAGAAGGCAGATTAAACAAATAAACATGATTGTTTATCTTAAACTATTGCTCTCAAAATAGCGGGTTGCTGTAATAAACAGCCCTCCAACGCTAAAAGGTGATCAGAGATCCTCGACTAACGTGACAGTCCTATCTTACCAAATAAGGATTTTAGATCAGATGTAATAAGCCTAATGATTAAATATAAATACTGATAGTAAGGAGCTGTGTACTAAATAAATTAACAGAATTTAACACAGGTAAACAGCCTCAACAAAGAGAGATTTAATTAGGCACAAATAATATCAATGCTAAAAATGATAATACACTAAAATCCAGACTGTCACATTGTCTCACTACACCGCTATCATTATCGAGCAATCAAATCCGCCCACAACAGTGCAATCACACCCAAGTATTTAATACTAGCAGATTGCACAAAAATTAAACAGTAAATAAAGTGAGGTAACAGGTAACTCACAGCACGTAGAAAATCTACGTGGGAAGACCAGATCAGTGAACACAAAGTTCTGTCCCAGAAAACCAATTCCGCCGCCCACGTTCGGGCCTGCACGGCGGGAGGTTGACGGAGATACTAGAGTCGCTGCCGGAGCCAAGGGAGACGTCCATGGCACCAGCCCGAGAAGACGAACACCGCGCAGCAGGGAGCACAGACACCAGGCCACGATGGACAGAGATCAGAACAGAACCGCAACACCACATAGATGCACGATTCCAGCAACAGAGCACAGGTAAAACACGCTGTGCAAGCACAACACCACTTCCTCCTACTTTGAACCACTCCCAGCAAGAATCCTCACCAAAATACCAGAGAACGAAGTGTTGGTAGTTCCAGTTCTCACTGGAGTAGCAAATACAGAGAGAGGAAGAACAGCAGAGCGAACCCTTTCCAAGCCAGGGGAGAGCCCGCCCATCTTAAGGAGACGATCGCTAGGAAGTTGCGCAGGGGCGACGTATATCTCGGACGAGCGGTGAACGAATCGCCGATCCGTCCAGCGCCGCCGCCAACCGCCCTCTGCCTGTCGCTCGCTTGCTTGCTTGTGAGGCAGGTTTTTCCCTAGGAACGGCTGGCCGGTGGGCTAGTCGGTTACGGGCCGGCCCACCCGGTTGGCACCCTTTTTTTATTTTTTAAATAAAGTGAAAAAAACTTCAATATGGACAGCAGTATTCACGTTCACGGCGCTCACGTCCTGACGTATGCTCGACCGCTCCTCAGTCCTCCCTCCAGTCACCACTACGCCAGTTGCGGAGTCGCCAGCCGCTGAGCCACCGGTCGCATGCCTCTCGCTTCTCGAGGTCTCGCGTTGTCTTGCACCAGTCGCATACCTCCGTCTCCGTGGCTCCGTGCTAACCTTTGTGTTGCCGTGCGAGCTGCAACTTGCGACCATGCGCTCGGGCGCTCGGTGGCTCAGGAATCGGGACTCGAGAGCGCAGTGGACCGCGTACCGGAGCAGCCGAGCAGGGGCGGGCGCGGATCGAAGCACCTCGTGCTCGTGGGTGCCACGCGCCAGCCACCAGGGGCGGATCTCCGAAGACTGAAGGTGAAGCTATTAGCTCTTAGCTGTGATGTGAAGCAGACAAGCAAGCAGTGAAGGTGCAGTGCAGACGTGTGCTATTGTTTGCTTAATTGCTTTGATTTGAAGTTTTGATTTGATTATTTATTTAGTAGTAGTCTCATGTTTATAGGAATAAGTGAGAACACCTAGAGGGAAGGTGAATAGGTGATCCTGTAAAATCAAACACTAAATAGCCACAAACTTGATTATTAAGGTGTTAGTAAAATCAAGTGGCTATGGAACACGCTAGTGCAAACAAAACAACCACAGGAAGCAACACACGAGACACGCGATTTTTATCCCGTGGTTCGACCAAGTAACACTTGCCTACTTCCACGTTGTGACGTCCCAATGGATGAGGGTTGCATTCAACCCCTTTCAAGTGATCCAATGATCAACTTGAATACCACGGTCTTTTCCTTTAGAGTATTTTTCCCGGTTGCAAGGAATCTCCACAATTTGGAGTCTCTTGCCCTTACAATAGAGATCACAAAGAAGCACAAGAGTAAGGGAGGGAAAGCAATGCACACAAGACTCGAATCCACAGCACACATACGCACAGAAGCCAAGACTTGAGCTCAAAACACAGCACAGGGAGTTCGCAACTCAAACGGAGCTCAAATCACTAACACAATGAATCAAATGCGTGGAGGTGGAGTCTGGGAGTCTTAGGATGTTTCTTGAAAGCTTGGTTTTCTGCTCCATGGCCTAGGGGTCCCTTTTATAGCCCCAAGGCAGCTAGGAGCCGTTGGAGATCAATTTGGAAGGCCATTCTTGCCTTCTGTCGAGTGGTGCACCGAACAGTCCGATGCACCACCGGACAACCACTGTTCATGTCCGGTGCGCGATCTCCTTCCATATTGGGCACAGCCGACCGTCGCTCCTCGGGGCCGGTTGGCGCACCGGACACTGTCCGGTGCACCCAGTCGACCGTTGGAGCGAGCCACATGTCGAGTGGACGACCGTTGCCGCTGACGCCGTTGGCTCACCGGACAGTCCGGTGCACCACCGGACAGTCCGGTGAATTTTAGCCACGTTGCCTTTTTCTTTTCCCGAGAGCGACGAGTTCGTCGCGGATGACTCACCGGACAGTCCGGTGAATTATAGCCGTACCACTCCATCGATTCCCGAGAGCAGCCGGTTCACCGTCGGCTAGCCTGGGGCACGGGACACTGTCCGGTGCGCCATCGGACAGTGTCCGGTGCGCCACCGGACAGTCCGGTATGCCAAGCCGAGCAGGTGTTGGATGTACACAACCAACTCTTTTCCAATTCGTTTCTTCTTTTCTCGTCACTGTTTCTAGCACTTAGATAAACATGTTAGTACTCAACAACAATTCACTAAGTCTAGAAACATACCTTGTCTTTGATTTGCATTTCTTGCTCGTTTAGCACATAAGAGTTCAAAACATTTGTGTTGGACATTTAATCACCAAAACAATTATAGAAATGGCCCAAGGGCACATTTCCCTTTCAATCTCCCACTTTTTGGTGATTTATGCCAACACATCAAAAAGCAACCAGAGGAGTGCAATATCAATTCAAATTGAAGACCCAATTCTCTTTACTTAAGATTTGACATATTTGGATCATTCTTTGCCACCACTTGGTTTGTTTTTGCAAATCAAATTCTTTTTCCTATCTCTAAGTCAAGCACACTTGTTTGTGCAAAAAGAGAGATATCCCAAGAGTGAAATTGATCAAGTGTAAAAAACTCCCCCTTTTTCCCATAATCAAAAATTTCCCCCACAAGAGACCAAATTTTGCAATAAGAGTATTTTGGACAAATCAAAATTCTAACTCTATTATTTTCAAAATTCACAAGTGGTTGGCTGATCCATTTGCTTTGGCCTTAATTTCTCCCCCTTTGGCATTAAGCACCAAAACAGGATCATTTTTGGCCCTTCAAGCCCATTGCCTCACCAAAATGTCAAATAAGAGCAAAAAGGCAATGAGAACATAAGTATGAACTTGGAATTAAATACACTAATACCAGAGTGCAGTGGAAGTCTTTTCATCATCCAAGTTCACTTTCCCTTTCAATATACCTTTGAGACTACATCAAGTGTACTCAAACAAACAACTTATTCTCAAAGGGATCAAGTTGTAGCACATCTCCCCCTAAATATATGCATCATTTGCATACAGACTTGTGAGGTCCGAGGATGACTTGTACAACTTGAGCATCACAAATAAACAATAACTGATTTAAAGGCATAGAGTACATGTATGCTATAGATCAATCCATGTTACGCGAATCTAAGACATTTAGCTCACTACGCAACCTGCAAAACCTTTTCTCATCTAAAGGCTTAGTGAAGATATCGGCTAGCTGGTTCTCGGTGCTAATGTGGTATACATTGATATCTCCCTTTTGTTGGTGGTCTCTCAGGAAGTGATGCCGGATGTCTATGTGCTTAGTGTGGCTGTGTTCAACAGGATTATCCGCCAAGCGGATTGCACTCTCATTGTCACATAGGAGTGGGAATTTGCTCAAATTGTAGCCAAAATCCTGGAGGGTTTGCCTCATCCAAAGTAGTTGCGCGCAACACTGTCTTGCGGCAACGTACTTGGCCTCAGCGGTGGATAGGGCAACGGATGTTTGTTTCTTGGAACTCCAGGACACCAGGGACCTTCCTAGAAATTGGCACGTCCATGATGTACTCTTCCTATCAACTTTGCACCCGGCATAATCGGAGTCTGAGTATCCAATCAAGTCAAAGGTAGACCCCTTTGGATACCAGATCCCAAAGCAAGGCATAGAAACTAAATATCTAAGGATTCGCTTAACGGCCACAAGGTGACATTCCTTGGGGTCAGATTGAAATCTAGCACACATGCATACACTAAGCATAATGTCCAGTCTACTAGCATAAAGATAAAGTAATGAACCTATCATTGACCGGTATGCCTTTTGATCAACGGACTTACCTCCTTTGTTGAGGTCAATATGCCCGTCAGTTCCCATCGGTGTCTTTGCGGGATTACCTTCCTTCATCCCAAACCTCTTGAGAAGATCCTGAGTGTACTTTGTTTGGGAAATGAAAGTGCTGTCCTTGAGTTGCTTCACTTGGAATCCAAGGAAGTAGGTCAACTCGCCCATCATCGACATCTCGAATTTCTGCATCATCACCCTCCTAAACTCCTCACAAGACTCTTGGTTAGTAGAACCAAATATTATGTCATCAATATAAATTTGGCAAACAAAGAGATCATTGTTGCAAGTCTTTGTGAAAAGAGTGGGATCGACTTTCCCAACCTTGAAAGCATTAGAAATAAAGAAATATCTAAGGCATTCATACCATGCTCTTGGGCTCGCTTAAGTCCATAGAGCGCCTTAGAGAGCTTATATACATGGTCGGGATACCTGTCATCCTCAAAGCCAGGGGGTTGTTCCACGTATACCTCCTCCTTGATTGGCCCGTTGAGGAAAGCGCTCTTCACATCCATTTGGAACAACCTAAAAGAGTGGTGAGCAGCATAGGCTAATAATATCCGAATTGACTCTAGCCTAGCAACAGGAGCAAAAGTCTTCTCAAAGTCCAAACCGGCGACTTGGCCATAACCTTTTGCCACAAGTCGAGCCTTGTTTCTTGTCGCCATTCCGTGCTCATCTTGCTTGTTGTGGAACACCCACTTGGTTTCCACAACGTTTTGCTTTGGATGTGGCACCAGGCTCCAGACTTCATTTCTTTTGAAGTTGTTGAGCTCTTCCTGCATGGCCAACACCCAGTCCAAATCCTGCAAGGCCTCTTCTACCATGAAAGGCTCGATAGAAGAGACAAACGAGTAATGCTCACAAAAATTAGCTAATCATGAGCGAGTAGTTACTCCCTTGCTGATGTCACCCAAGATCTGATCGACGGGGTGATGTCTTTGGATCGACGCTCGGACTTGAGTTGGAGGGGCCCGTGGTGCTTCTTCCTCCATCACTTGATCTTCCTGTGCTCCCCCTTGATCCGGCCCTTCTTCTTGAGGTACCTGTACATCATCTTGAGTTGGGGGATGCACCATTGTTGAGGAGATGGTTGATCTTCTTCATGTGGTTCCTATGGTCGCACATCGCCTATCGCCATCGTCCGCATTGCGGCCGTTGGAACTTCTTCTTCATCTATGTCATCAAGATCAACTTGCTCTCTTGAAGAGCCATTAGTCTCATCAAATACAACGTCTCTAGAGACTTCAACTAATCCTGATGATTTGTTGAAGACCCTATACGACTTTGTATTTGAATAATACCCCAGTAAAAACCCTTCTACTGCCTTGGGAGCAAATTTAGAATGTCTACCTTTCTTCACCAGAATGTAGCATTTGCTCCCAAATACACGAAAGTAAGAGACATTGGGTTTGTTAATGTGGCGGAACTGCCCGAATTATTCCAACTTAAGTGCCTAAGTCCTGCCTTAGAGGCTAGACCACACTTAAATGGGAATAACCCGTCAATCCCTCGGATCTAGTCCGACACGGCCACTGACAGGATCAAGTACCACAATCTCACTCGATGGTGAGTCACAGAGCAAATACAATAAAGCATAAAACCATGCATGTGAGAGTATTAGATTATTACATCATCATCATCGGAGTTTTTGCAAAAGTAACCATCATTGTTCTAAGTGCAGCGGAAATAAACTACGGTAAATAAACAGAGAGATGGGGAAGCCTGTCCCATCACTCCTCATGCTCCTCCTCAGCCGAGGCGGGGTCCCACTCAACAGTCCAACCCAGTGGTAAGGTGGACGGCCAAGTCACTCCAGCAACCATGTCCTCCAGAGAACCTATAAAATTATGCCACAAGCAAGGCTGAGTATACTAATACTCAGCTAGACTTACCCGGTGTGAGGAGTCTACTCCTCTACCTCTAGACATGCAGCTGTTTGGCTGTGGGGTTCAGTTTGCCAAAAGCACTAGCTGAGTTTCTAAATCAAGTTTTAACTTTGTCAAAATTTAAGTGTGACTCTCTTAAGGCTAAATGTGTACTATCTACTCATACATAGTAGCAAACATTATTAGCAATCAACATCTTATATCAACTCATCGTATTTCCACTTGTTACTCAATGCAGTACAATGGATCAAGCAGTCTCATTAGCTGCGAGAAGCAGACGATTCGAATCGAGTTTTTAAACCTTGCAAGGTAAACCTAAACACACGACATGTAGGGGCACTCCGTCCCCACACACATCAACCGTCCCCATCGATTCCCTGGCAACAGAAAGGGGCTCACCGCCTTGGCGTACAATGCCCCACTGACCCCGACTGCCGTCGTGCAGTGGCCGCACTTGTACCCACCATAACCGGAATGGGAGAACACGTCTCAGGTCGCGTGAGGAGGGCAATCTGCGGGCAGGTTCACTCAGGTACTAGGCTTACCGATTTACCATATTTCTCGGTATGTGTTTAGTACATTCAAACGCTTGACACAGGTATCCGCACGCTAATCCTTATTCCCATTTTTCGCCTCGTAGACCACGCATCCCCATGGATCCGTGTCCACCAACCAACTATTAATATGATAAGAAAAGTGGGTACAACCAATTCCTGATCTCGCGCGAGTGCTAGAAAAACCACTCGTCTTCTACCGAGATCCTAATTAAATAAGCAGCTACTCGACCTAGCATACTATTATCCATCTCAAAAGGAATCCTGAGTTCATGCAACTAGGGTTTCAGTCAACTCCTACACTTAAGTGCACAGTACAAGCCTACAAACAATAAGTATAGTAAAATAGCATAAATAACAGGTTATGCATAAACCGGGGCTTGCCTTCCAAGGCTGTGGCAGGCAGATCCTCTGGTGCAGACTCGGGTGCTGGATCCGAGGCTACCTCCTGAGCAGCTCCTTGCTCCGGCACGAGGACGTACTCTCCGTCAGCAAGGTTACAGTCTATCGAATGCAATGAACATGTATATCATGATTATGCAGGATTTAATAACCTTATGATAAGAAGAAACTAAGTCAAGAAGTAACTTAGGGTTTCTTAGCCATGCGGGGCTTCCAGTGGGTTATGCTTATTACCTTTTAGGCTTAGGTTTTGATTGAGGATAAATATAGTGGGTTTGTATTGCCTTTATATGTTTCAGTGGACAATCTACGAGAGTTTTAGGATGACACTAATTTCCATTATTCATTTTTCCCTTTTTCTTCATTTTCTACTTATAGTTTCTAGTGTAGGTTTGAACTACGACAGTGGTTTAACATTTTCCAAAAATTCTGTAAAAATTACAATGGATTGCCATTGGTCTCTATAGCCCATTCTAGGAAATTGGGGTTCAAAATAAAAAGGCTAAGCTTTAGACAAAAATAACAAAGGTGGTGTAAAATGGGTCACTTTACACTACACCTCTCCATTAGAGTTGAGTTCCTTCCTAAGGGTTATTTTTGTTGGGATCTAACAGTAATACTAAACCTCTGTGCCAAAATTCATAGAATGTTAACTGGTGATTATTTAGTTGTGATTTTCTAAAGTTTTATGCCAAAAAGGTGCTTATAACTAACTTGTCATTTGAAAAATATCAAACAACAGATTTTGTATTTTTCCTATGTTCATAATAACCAAACATTAGTTATCCTAAGGTTTGAGAGGTTTTCACCTTAGGGTTATTTTTGTAGGGTTTTTCTAAGTTTTCCTTGTTTTCTTAAATTAAAAGGAATCCTACTTATTTTATACTGAACCAGGGTAGAATAGACTTTTCTGGTGAACTACATTGGATAAGTACCTTAACAAAAATAGAGGTGCCCTCTGATTCATTATTTAAATTACCTTTTCTATTTTTCTTAACCTTAAGCATATTATAAAATAAGGGGTAAAAACTGACTTAATGGAGTGGACAGAGGGATTCAAAATTTTTACTTGGGTCAGTAGGTAGATATAAACTTCTCCAAATTTTTCTAACCCTAGTCAAATAGTGCAACTAATTTTTGCCCTATTATTTAGCTTATGGCCAAAACAATAATTAATTTAGAACCCTAAAGTTTTCTGTAGTACATAGGGGGTTTTATATTTTTCTTAAGTAGGTTACATTATTTAGAGTCTGACAAAATTTGTTTGACCAAATTTGGATATTTTAAATAGAAGTTATGGATTTTCAAAGTTTCTGCTCAATTTAAAAACAGATTTAATAAGAGTTTCCTGGAAAAACAGTTTACACCGAGGTCCCTGGGTTTAAACTAAATCAACCCGCACAGATCTACCCCTGCGCCACTATTCCCCTGGGTCACTGACAACTCAAAAAGCCCCCTGACTTTCCTTTCTTCTTCCCCGAGGTCCTTCCCCCAATGTAAACAGTACCCGCGGGAAAGAAAAGGGTGGCGCGGCTTACCGGTGGCGAGATAGGTCCGGCGAAGGGCAGGGTTGGCTCGGGGAGGCTCTGGCGGTCACAGCGAGGTGCGGCTCGACGGCGGGGATGGCCGGAATCGCTTGGTCCACGCACGCAGGCGGGTGTTCTCGTCGGCGGCGAGTGTACCGGCCAAATCACGGCGAGCTGGTTCAATCCAAGGGCAAGGTGAGCTTCACGGGGTTACGTAGTGACTGTGTGCACCAGGAATTGGAAAATGGTTGAGCGGATTACCCGGTCCACGTGCTCCAGTGAGGGTGTGAGCTTCGGCGACCGTGGACTGGCCCCTCCGGCGAAGCAGGCTTCGATTCCTCGCTCGGGGAGCTTCACTGAGTCATGCACACTCGTCTCCGAGGGTTGGACGGGGCTGGGAAACACTGGGCTAGCCGGTCTACGGCGGCAGTGGGTCGGGTGGCCGCGAACACATCGCGCACGGGCAAACGGCGGTGAGCTAAGCTCCGGTGAGGCTTGAGGGTGCGCGGAGGAGTGCAGTCGACGCCTGGGTGGGCTTTATAGGCGCGGACGCGCACAGGGGACACGGGCGCGGCTCGGTGCGGCGCGGGGTCGGGCGCGGGCGTGCTCTGGCGCGGCAGAGCGCGTCGAACACGTGGAGCTTTTCTTCTGCCCTTGTTCCACAGCTCACCCAAGTCGCAAACGTGCGAATCTTGGCATAAATCCGGCGCGAGTATTTTCCTGGCACCTAGGGCTATCACTCAATTGTGAGGCGTCATGGCAGATATGGCCTAGGGAGGGAGATCTTGGGTCGCCAAATCGGGTGTGTCTCACTGCCCACCTCGCGATAAAAACCATGCCAAGGCATGTCAAACGTCCGAGTCTCGGGCTCAGCTTTTTCCAGTGGGTGCCCTAGGTGGTATGCCACATTTTTGGTATAGAACACAGGTGGATTTGGTGCCAGCTTCGAGGTGAACACGACTGATCTTTAGTGTAGGTGTAGTTTTTAACTTAGAGAGAAATAGAGAGCTCTAGCTCTCTCTCCACTTGGAGATTGGATTTGGGGTTTCTCCAGGGGTCTTTTTGCAATATATCCCCCCCTAATTGCTGGTTATAAGGTTACTTAAGGTTTGGTTAAAAATTACCCATGTTTTGCACATTTGCTCACTCTCTTTCCCCTCTTAACCATGGTTTTGGGAGATAGGGTTTAAGAGAGGTCTAGGGTTCTTCCCCCCTCTCCCTTCCAAGGTAGTAAGGGTACAAGGATTTGAGTAATGCTTCTCAGGTCATTAACAAACTTTGATTAACACATGATCTCCAAGTTCTTATGTGTTTCCCTAAGCCTCTACCACATGTGATCAGAGTCCTAGTGCCAGGTGTGCTCTAGCCATAGTAACACCTGAGGTGTTACAGCCCTCCCCCTTAAAGGAATCTCGTCCCGAGATTTTAGGCAGAGCCCTCTAGAGGGGTGCTTGAAAGTGTGCTGGTGCTACTCTCTCTTTATACTCAAGTTTCTCTTATTACTGCTCTTCGAATGTCATTCTCTTTGCAACTTCAGAAGGAAGTCCTTTTTAAGTTAAATCCACAACTTAGACTACCCCTGCTATCTAAGTTTTTCTTAAAATTATTTTCAAAGGGCAGGTGGGGGTGGGGTTTTTGGGGTTACGTACCGACTCCTTTGGGCAGAAGGTCGGGGAAACGAGAGCGTAGAAAATCCTCCGTCTCCCATGTAGCTTCTTTTGCTGAATGGTGACTCCACTGAACTTTATACATCCTGATTGACCTTGCCCGTGTTGATCTCTCCTTTTGATCTAATACCTTGACGGGGTACTCTTGATAGGACAAGTCTGGTTCTATTTCAATGTCTGGTTCCGGCAGTACTTCAGTGGGTAGGCGAACACATTTCCGCAGCTGAGATACATGGAACACATTGTGAACTGCTGACATGTGGGGTGGCAATTCCAATTGGTAAGCCACAGGTCCACAACTTGCTTTTATCTCATAGGGTCCAATGTATCGAGGAGTTAACTTGCCCTTAATTCCGAATCTCTGGACACCCTTGGTGGGTGACACCTTAAGATAAACATGGTCTCCCACTGCAAACTGGAGAGGTTTCCGCCTCTTATCATGATAGCTCTTTTGCCTGGCCTGAGCAGCTTCTAAGTTCTTTTTGATGACTCTGACCTTTTCTTCTGCATCAAGTACCAAATCTGGCCCAAATATTTCCCTTTCTCCTGCTTGAGACCAATTCAGCGGGGTCCTACACCTTCTCCCATACAAGGCTTCAAAAGGTGCCATCTTCAGGCTAGACTGATAGCTATTATTGTAAGAAAACTCTGCCAAAGAAAGACACTTATCCCAATCCTTCCCGTAATGTAGTGCACATGCTCTCAACATATCTTCCAAAATCTGGTTTACCCTCTCTGTCTGGCCATCTGTTTGGGGATGGTACGCTGAGCTTCGTATGACCTGGGTCCTAAGTGATTCTTGGAGTTGCTCCCAAAAGCGTGCCACAAACAGTGCTCCTCTGTCAGATATAATGGTCTTTGGAATACCATGCAATCGCACTATTTGATCAACATAAATCTCCGCATACTTCTCTGTCTTGTGGGTGGTATGTACGGGCAAGAAATGGGCAGTCTTGGTCAGCCTGTCCACAATAACCCAAATGGAATCATGGTGCCTAGAGGTATTGGGCAATCCTACGACAAAGTCCATGCAAATGTCCTCCCATTTCCAAGATGGTATGGGAAGAGGTTGCAAAGGGCCTGCTGCCTTCAAATGGCTGGCTTTGATTCTTTGGCAGGTGTCACACTTGGATATATACTTGGCAATTTCCCTCTTCATTCTGGTCCACCAATATAAAGATCTGAGATCATGGTACATCTTGTTGCTACCAGGGTGCATGGAGAATTTGGAAAGGTGAGCTTCATCCAGTATCTTCTTTCTGAGCTCAGGGTCCTTGGGAACAACCAATCAATCTCCAAACCACAAAATTCCCTTGCTGTCCTGACGGAAACACTTGTACTTTTCCGCTTTCTGCTTGAGCATGTCTTTGATAACCTGTACACCCTTATCCCCAATCTGTGCCTGGATTATTTGTTCTTGCAATGTGGGCTCTACCGAGATATAACTTAATTCACCGGAAGGAACAACTTCCAGGTTCAGCTTACACAACTCATCGCACAAGGTGGTGACTCTTGCATCCATGTTCATACAATTGCACTGGGCCTTTCTGCTTAAGGCATCTGCCACAACATTGGCCTTGCCCGGATGGTAATGTACTTCCAAATCATAATCCTTGATTAACTCTAACCATCTCCTTTGCCTTATGTTCAGGTCTGCCTGAGTGAAGATGTATTTGAGACTCTTGTGATCTGTGTAGATGTTACAGTGAGCTCCCATAAGGTAGTGTCTCCATATCTTGAGAGCATGAACCACAGCTGCCAACTCCAGATCATGTGTAGGGTAGTTCTGCTCATGGGGTCTAAGTGCTCGGGAAGCATAAGCAATCACTCTGTTCTCTTGCATCAAGACACATCCCAATCCCGTACCAGAGGCATCACAATAAACTTCAAAGGGCTTGGTGCTATCGGGTTGAGCCAGCACTGGGGCTGTTGTCAAATGCTGCCTCAAGGTATGAAAAGCATCTTCGCACTTCTGGCTCCAATTGTACTTGGCTCCCTTCTTCAATAGCTCAGTCATTGGCTTGGCAATTCTGGAGAAATCCGGAATAAATCGTCGATAATACCCGGCCAATCCTAGAAAACTCCGAATCTGCTTCACTGTAGTTGGGGGTTTCCAGTCCATCACCTCTTGTACCTTCTCAGGATCAACTGATATTCCTTCCTGAGAAATTGTGTGACCCAAGAATTTAATCCCTTTCAGCCAGAATTCACATTTGGACAACTTGGCATACAACTGATGATCACGCAGCCTCTGAAGTACAGTATGCAAATGCTTGGCGTGTTCGGCTTCATTCTTGGAATAGACTAGGATATTATCGATGAAAACGACCACGAACTTGTCCAACTCTGGCGTGAATACCGAGTTCATCAAGTACATGAAATAAG
This sequence comes from Zea luxurians, assembly GCA_029449295.1. NCBI lineage: Eukaryota > Viridiplantae > Streptophyta > Magnoliopsida > Poales > Poaceae > Zea > Zea luxurians. The sequence continues at coordinate 10,131,147 of JAOPSE010000035.1, forward strand.
CCGGGGCATTGGTCAGCCCAAAAGACATCACCAAAAACTCGTAAAGCCCATATCTAGTTGAGAAAGCCGTCTTGGAAATATCACTGGCACGGATCTTGATCTGATGGTAGCCCGAGCGAAGATCTATCTTGGAGAATACCTTGGCTCCTACCAACTGATCAAACAGAACATCAATGCGGGGCAGTGGGGTATTTGTTCTTGATAGTCACCGCATTGAGAGGGCGGTAATCAACACACATTCTCAAACTCTCATCCTTTTTCTTCACGAATAATGCAGGACATCCCCAAGGTGAAGTACTTGGGCGAATAAACCCCTTGTCCAACAGTTCTTGCAGTTGCTTCTTCAGTTCTGCCAGTTCCGCGGGAGGCATCCTATAGGGTCTCTTGGAGATAGGAGCAGTCCCGGGTTGCAACTCGATTGCGAACTCGATGTCTCGGTCAGGTGGCATCCCTAGCAACTCATCCGGAAACACATCCGGGTAGTCACAGACCACTGGGATCTTTTCCACTGGGGATTCTATCATAACGAATGCACAAGAACGGGTACAACCTTGGTCGGGCAAATATAAAACAGTCTCGCCATAAGCAGGGGAATGGATTTCAATGGCCCGGGCTACAATATCCAACACTGCTCGATGCCTGGTCAACCAGTCAGCTCCCAATATAATATCCACGCTATCCAATCCTAAGATGAGAAGGGTGGTTCTAATCACAAGACTACCAAATTTTATAGGCACTTGCCTGCTGATTTGGTTGGTGGTAATCCTGCCTCCTGGTGTTGAAATTGTGATACCCCCGTTGGTGTGGTGAAAAGGCAACTGGCACTTGGCACTAAACTTGGCACTAATAAAGCTATGTGATGCACCAGAATCAAAAAGAATAATAGCAGGACAATTCAAAACGGTAAAGATACCAGTCATGACGGGTGCTCCCTCTGGAATATCAGCCATGGTGGTAAAGTTCAGCTTGCCCTGCCTCACTTGCACTTTCTGCCTCTTGCCCTGGTTTTGATTGGCATTCTGCCCCTGCCTCTGCTGGTTCCTGGGGCAATTCTTGGCATAATGTCCGGTGCTGCCACACGTGAAACACCTGTTGTCGTTTGCCTGGCGGTACTGCTGCTGCTGATTGCTCCTCTGAGCTGGAAACTGGGTGCGGTTGGGTGCCTGCTGCTGCTGCTGCGGTGGTCGGATCACCCATCTCCCTTGCTGCTGCTGGGGTCCCCTGTTCTGCGTGTCGGACACAATCCTGAAGCGCTGTGGCTGAGCTGAGGGTCCTGCCACAGGGGTCTTCCTCTTCTTCTCTGCCTGTCGAGCTGTAATGCAGTCCTCCTGGGAGATAGCCATGTTGACCAACTCATTGTAGCTATTGGCCCTGACGGTGTTGAGACGATCACGGAGCTTAGTGCTGAGCCCCCGTCTGAACCTGTCCCTCTTCTTCTCGTCCGTGTCTGCATGGTACCCAGCATACTGGCACAAGTCATTAAAAGCCTGGGCATATTGCAACACTGTCCTGTTGCCCTGAGTGAGTGCCAGAAACTCGTTGAGCTTTTCGGTCCATGATGCCTGCGGGTATGTGATGTCCTCTGAAAGCTGCCTTAAACTCTCTCCATTCCACTTCATGGTCAGCCGGTTTGCATAGCAAGATAGTGGTCCCACCATGTCCTTGTGGGTCTGCGAAGCTGCTGAGTAGCGAACCGGACCTTAGTGACCTCTGAACAAGCTCCATGGAGTAGCGGGAATTTGGATTCCACTACTCGCAACCACACATCTGCATCAAGGGGATCCTCTGCCCTTGTGAACAATGGGGGCTGGGTACTGAGGAAATCTTGGTAGGTAGCTGCCGCGGGGTGACGCTGATGGTCCCCACCACCATAGTGCTGAGGTGGTGGCTGATGCTGAGCTAGTTGCCTCAAGATCTCATTCTGCTGAGCCATGAGCTCCTGCAGAGTGGGAGGCGGTGGCGGTGGTGGAGGAACGCGCTCATTCTGACCACGACGCTGCCTCCCGGCCATCTGAAAAACAACATATAAACTTAACGCCATAACTCCAAGTTCAAGGTTTAATCGCGTCGAAAAGAGTCAAAAGTAAAATGATAGACTCCAACTTTCAACAAAAGGATTTAAAAGGCATAAATTTCTCCTCCCAAACTTAAAACTGATAACAACATCCATCAAGCATGTTTCCAAAAGAGTTTATCACGATTACATCATTGTCCCAAAAAGACTCAACTCTATCCAGCCTAGTACCCCAAGGGTGCAAAAGCTAAGCTAGCTGCAAGGAGTCCTACATTACCGATCTCTATTCCTACTCTGGCAACTAATGAGCGAAAGAGGCGACACTCGACTCGGGGGAAGGTGGCCTCCCTGAGCCAGCAGTGTCTACGCTGGAAGCAGGCTCCTCCCCTCCTTCAATGTCGACGTCCTCGTCAGCCTCCCCATCATGGATCTCCTGATGATGCATATCTAGGTGCTCATTAGCCTCTGCGAGCTGCTGCTGGGTGTTGAGAAGCTGATCTTCGAGAACCTCGATGGTGTTCTCCCTCGTTCCCACCAATTCCTCCAACTCATGGATCTCATCATATAGCTGCTCCACTTGTAAATCTTTTTCTACCAGTTCCTGGGACAAGTCAACCACGAGCTCCTCCCTGTTGTCCAGGGTGATCTTGGTTGCCTCCAATAATGCCATTAGATGAGACATTGCCTCTCCACGCATCACTTGCAGACGATACAGGGCGTTCATGCATCGTACCGACAAGTGAGCCGTGTGGCCTGGGTAGAGAGCCCAGATATCCTTGGCATGCTCCACCCGATCCTTCCACATTGGGTCATCTTCCTTCTCAGCGGGAAACAAGCCAATGGGGTGGGTGGAAAGCTCCAAGGGGTGAAATCCATAGAAAGTAGTCAACCCGTGCAGAGCGATCGCCTCGATCGTGTCCTCCGCCCGGTATCCGAAAGACTCGGAGTCTAGGGAACGCTAGCCTGGCTGCAGGGGATGAGGCTCCAAGATCATCCTCACCCTACAGCGGGGCACCCGGTGCTTCTCAAACTGCTGCACCGTGTACTGAGGGGGTGTCAAGTACCCGACTCCCTGGAGTACCTCCCACAAAATACGGGGGAAGCCCTCTCGTGCAAGCCCGTCAGTGTGGGTTAGTGCATTTCCGTCCTCTGAGGATCCGTGGGAAGTCATCTGTGTACGGTTAAGCGTAAGTAAAAGAAAAGGAATTATAAAAAGAACAAGAGAAATAAAACTCAACCTTTCTTCTAGTCAAATAAAAGGTACTGGAGACTTAGTTGGTTATCACCTTGTTTTTAAGTCTTTACTCAATTATTTAATTTAGCAATGCATGCATGCTCGTCTTGAACGACCTCACCAACATAAGGGAATCGGGAAGGACTCCCATCCCTTAAAGTGGCCTGTAGGGCCTAATTATTTAGCCACCTAGTTACCCTTCTATCATCCTAAGGCTTCACGTCCTAGGTCTATCCTGCTCGTCCTACGATCTATCCAACATTGTTTCTATCAAGTTTTATTTGAAAAGGGATGGTATTCATATTTTATTGATTCCTCTGTGGTGGTACAAGCTCCGATACCAGCTGTGGCGGAACTGCCCGAATTATTCCAACTTAAGTGCCTAAGCCCTGCCTTAGAGGCTAGACCACACTTAAATGAGAATAACCCGTCAATCCCTCGGATCTAGTCCGACACGGCCACTGACAGGATCAAGTACCACAATCTCACTCGATGGTGAGTCACAGAGCAAATACAATAAAGCATAAAACCATGCATGTGAGAGTATTAGATTATTACATCATCATCATCGGAGTTTTTGCAAAAGTAACCATCATTGTTCGAAGTGCATCGGAAATAAACTACGGTAAATAAACAGAGAGATGGGAAGCCTGTCCCATCACTCCTCATGCCTCTCCTCAGCCGAGGCGGGGTCCCACTCAACAGTCCAACCCGGTGGTAAGGTGGACGGCCAAGTCACTCCAGCAACCATGTCCTCTAGAGAACCTGTAAAATTATGCCACAAGCAAGGCTGAGTATACTAATACTCAGCTAGACTTACCCGGTGTGAGGAGTCTACTCCTCTACCTCTAGACATGCAGCTGTTTGGCTTGTGGGGTTCAGTTTGCCAAAAGCACTAGCCTGAGTTTTCTAAATCAAGTTTTAACTTTGTCAAAATTTAAGTGTGACTCTCTTAAGGCTAAATGTGTACTATCTACTCATACATAGTAGCAAACATTATTAGCAATCAACATCTTATATCAACTCATCGTATTTCCACTTGTTACTCAATGCAGTACAATGGGATCAAGCAGTCTCATTAGCTACGAGAAAGCAGGACGATTCGAATCGAGTTTTTAAACCTTGCAAGGTAAACCTAAACACACGACATGTAGGGTCACTCCGTCCCCACACACATCAACCGTCCCCATCGATTCCCTGGCAACAGAAAGGGGCTCACCGCCTTGGCGTACAATGCCCCACTGACCCCGACTGCCGTCGTGCAGTGGCCGCACTTGTACCCACCATAACCGGAATGGGAGAACACGTCTCAGGTCGCGTGAGGAGGGCAATCTGCGGGCAGGTTCACTCAGGTACTAGGCTTACCGATTTACCATATTTCTCGGTATGTGTTTAGTACGTTCAAACGCTTGACACAGGTATCCGCACGTTAATCCTTATTCCCATTTTTCGCCTCGTAGACCACGCATCCCCATGGATCCGTGTCCACCAACCAACTATTAATACGATAAGAAAAGTGGGTACAACCAATTCCTGATCTCGCGCGAGTGCTAGAAAAACCACGCGTTCTTCTACCGAGATCCTAATTAAATAAGCAGCTACTCGACCTAGCATACTATTATCCATCTCAAAAGGAATCCTGAGTTCATGCAACTAGGGTTTCAGTCAACTCCTACACTTAAGTGCACAGTACAAGCCTACAAACAATAAGTATAGTAAAATAGCATAAATAACAGGTTATGCATAAACCGGGGCTTGCCTTCCAAGTCTGTGGCAGGCAGATCCTCTGGTGCAGACTCGGGTGCTGGATCCGGGGCTACCTCCTGAGCAGCTCCTTGCTCCGGCACGAGGACATACTCTCCGTCAGCAAGGTTACAGTCTATCGAATGCAATGAACATGTATATCATGATTATGCAGGATTTAATAACCTTATGATAAGAAGAAACTAAGTCAAGAAGTAACTTAGGGTTTCTTAGCCATGCGGGGCTTCAGTGGGTTATGCTTATTACCTTTTAGGCTTAGGTTTTGATTGAGGATAAATATAGTGGGTTTGTATTGCCTTTATATGTTTCAGTGGACAATCTACGAGAGTTTTAGGATGACACTAATTTCCATTATTCATTTTTCCCTTTTTCTTCATTTTCTACTTATAGTTTCTAGTGTAGGTTTGAACTACGACAGTGGTTTAACATTTTCCAAAAATTCTGTAAAAATTACAATGGATTGCCATTGGTCCCTCTATAGCCCATTCTAGGAAATTGGGGTTCAAAATAAAAAGGCTAAGCTTTAGACAAAAATAACAAAGGTGGTGTAAAATGGGTCACTTTACACTACACCTCTCCATTAGAGTTGAGTTCCTTCCTAAGGGTTATTTTTGTTGGGATCTAACAGTAATACTAAACCTCTGTGCCAAAGTTCATAGAAATGTAACTGGTGATTATTTAGTTGTGATTTTCTAAAGTTTTATGCCAAAAAGGTGCTTATAACTAACTGTCATTTGAAAAATATCAAACAACAGATTTTGTATTTTTCCTATGTTCATACTAACCAAACATTAGTTATCCTAAGGTTTGAGGGGTTTTCACCTTAGGGTTATTTTTGTAGGGTTTTTCTAAGTTTTCCTTGTTTTCTTAAATTAAAAGGAATCCTACTTATTTTATACTGAACCAGGGTAGGATAGATTTTTCTGGTGAACTACATTGGATAAGTACCTTAACAAAAATAGAGGTGCCCTGTGATTCATTATTTAAATTACCTTTTCTATTTTTCTTAACCTAAGCATATTATAAAATAAGGGGTAAAAACTGACTTAATGGAGTGGACAGAGGGATTCAACATTTTTACTTGGGTCAGTAGGTAGATATAAACTTCTCCAAATTTTCTACCCTAGTCAAATAGTGCAACTAATTTTTGCCCTATTATTTAGCTTATGGCCAAAACAATAACTAATTTAGAACCCTAAAGTTTTCTGTAGTACATAGGGGATTTATATTTTTCTAAGTAGGTTACATTATTTAGAGTCTGACAAAATTTGTTTGACCAAATTTGGATAATTTAAACAGAAGTTATGGATTTTCAAAGTTTCTGCTCAATTTAAAAACAGATTTAATAAGAGTTTTCCTGGAAAAAACAGTTTACACCGAGGTCCCTGGGTTTAAACTAAATCAACCCGCACAGATCTACCCCTGCGCCACTATTCCCCTGGGTCACTGACAACTCAAAAAGCCCCCCTGACTTTCCTTTCTTCTTCCCCGAGGTCCTTCCCCCAATCTAAACAGTACCCGCGGGAAAGAAAAGGGTGACGCGGCTTACCGGCGGCGAGATAGGTCCGGCGAAGGGCAGGGTTGGCTTGGGGAGGCTCTGCGGTCACAACGAGGTGCGGCTCGATGGCGGGGATGGCCGGAATCGACTCGGTCCACGCACGCAGGCGGGTGTTCTCGTCGGCGGCGAGGTGTACCGGCCAAATCACGGCGAGCTGGTTCAATCCAAGGGCAAGGTGAGCTTCACGGGGTTACGTAGTGACTGTGTGCACCAGGAATTGGAAATGGTTGAGCGGGATTACCCGGTCCACGTGCTCCGGCGAAGGGTTGGTGAGCTCCCGGCGACCGTGGACTGGCCCCTCCGGCGAAGCAGGCTTCGATTCCTCGCTCGGGGAGCTCACTGAGTCGTGCACACTCGTCTCCGAGGGTTGGACGGGGTTGGGGAAACACTGGGCTAGCCGGTCTACGGCGGCAGTGGGTTGGGTGCCGCGAACACGTCGCGCACGGGCAAACGGCGGTGAGCTAAGCTCCAGTGAGGCTTGAGGGTGCGCGGAGGAGTGCAGTCGACGCCTGGGTGGGCTTTATAGGCGCGGGCGCGCACAGGGGACACGGGCGCGGCTCGGCGCGGCGCGAGGTCCGGGCGCGGGCGTGCTCTGGCGCGGCAGAGCGCGTCGAACACGTGGAGCCTTTTCTTCTGCCCTTGTTCCACAGCTCACCCAAGTCGCAAACGTGCGAATCTTGGCATAAATCCGGCACGAGTCTTTTCCTGGCACCTAGGGCTATCACTCAACTGTGAGGCACCATGGCAGATATGGCCTAGGGAGGGAGATCTTGGGTCCGCCAAATCGGGTGTGTCTCACTGCCCACCTCGCCGAACAAAAAACCATGCCAAGGCATGTCAAACGTCCAAAGTCTCAGGCTCAGCTTTTTCCAGTGGGTGCCCTAGGTGGTATGCCACATTTTTGGTATAGAACACATGTGGATTTGGTGCCAGCTTCGAGGTGAACACGACTGATCTTTAGTGTAGGTGTAGTTTTTAACTTAGAGAGAAATAGAGAGCTCTAGCTCTCTCTCCACTTGGAGATTGGATTTGGGGTTTCTCCAGGGTCTTTTGCAATATTTCCCCCCTAATTGCTGGTTATAAGGTTACTTAAGGTTTGGTTAAAAATTACCCATGTTTTGCACATTTGCTCACTCTCTTTCCCCTCTTAACCATGGTTTTGGGAGATAGGGTTTAAGAGAGGTCTAGGGTTCTTCCCCCCTCTCCATTCCAAGGTAGTAAGGGTTACAAGGATTTGAGTAATGCTTCTCAGGTCATTAACAAACTTTGATTAACACATGATCTCCAAGTTCTTATGTGTTTCCCTAAGCCTCTACCACATGTGATCACAGTCCTAGTGCCAGGTGTGCTCTAGCCATAGTAACACCTGAGGTGTTACAGTTAACGGTAAGGAGTTCGTAGGAGGTTTTTCTTGAGGAGGCGATGCAGATAGAGCCGGTTTATGGCGTGGCAGGCTGTGTTCACAGCTTCCTGACCAAACCGCTTGGGCGTCTTGAACTCTCTAAGCATCGTTCCTCGCCATGTTGATTAGCGTCCTATTCTCCCTCTCTATCACACCATTTTGTTGTGGTGCGTAGGGAGCGGAGAACTCGTGCTTGATGCCTTCCTCCTCAAGATACTCTTCAACTTGTAGATTTTTTGAACTCGGACCCATTGTCGCTTCTTATTTTCTTCACCTTTATCTCAAATTCGTTTTGAGCTCTCCTCAAGAAGCACTTTAGGGTCCCCTTGGGTTTCTGACTTATCCTGCAAAAAGAATACCCAAGTGAAGCGGGAAAAATCATCAACAATTACAAGACAATACTTACTTGCCCCGATGCTGAGGTAGGCAACGGGTCCGAAAGAGGTCCATGTGAAGAAGCTCCAGTGGTCTTGATGTTGTCATCACATTCTTGATGTGATGAGTGCTTCCCACCTGTTTCCCTGCCTGACATGCTGCACAAGGTCTGTCTTTCTCAAAACAGACATCAATTAGTCCTAACACATGATCTCCCTTTAGAAGCTTATGAAGGTTCTTCTTCCCAACATGTGCTAGAGGACGATGCCACAGCCAGCCCATATTAGTCTTAGCTATTAAGCATGCATCTAGATAGGCATTCTCTTTCGAAAAGTCAACTAAATAGAGCTTGCCATCTAATACACCCTTAAAAGCTAATGAACCATCACTCCTTCAAAAGATAGATACATCTACATTTGTGAATAAACAACTATAACCCATGTTACATAATTGACTCACAGATAACAAATTATACCGAGCGATTCAACTAAAAACACATTAGAGATAGAATGCTCGGATGTGATGGCTATCTTTTCCCAATCCTTTAACCTTGCCTTGGTTCCCATCTCCAAAGATAATCGCATCCTAGGAATCCTTGTTCTTGACGTAGGAGGTGAACATTTTTTCTCCCCCGTCATATGGTTTGTGCATCCGCTATCGATAATCCTAGCTTGAGCCCCCGGATGCATAAACCTGCAAGGCAATTTAAACTTGGGTTTTAGGTACCCAACTCTTGTTGGGTCCTACGAGGTTAGTCACAATAACTTTTGGAACCCAAATACAAGTCTTGTCTCCCTTGCATTTTGTCGGGTAACCGTAATTAGGGGTACCCCCAAACACTCCTAAACACGGCCAATAAAAACACCTTCAGAACAAACCATAAAGACTGACAGTTCAGGTCAAAGTCAAAGCTTCGTACTACCAAGGGACGCGGTCTCGCCTCGGCCGAGCCCGGCATCGGCGGGAAACAGTAGTCCCGGACGAATTCACGTCTCGCCGATGGTCTCCTCAGGCAGTGAGCACACCCTCGCTCAGCCAAAGGCAAGCCTTGTCGTGCAAGCGACCCTTGGCCAAATCGCCTTACCAGCCGACCGTATTGCATGCACATTTAATGTTGGGATCGCCTAACACCTTATCCTGACACGTGTGCCTCAGTAGACAATGTCGAAGTGACCGCAGTCACTTCGCCCTTTCACTGACCGATCTGACAGGAAAACAGCGCCACCCGCCCCGCTCCGGCTGCTGTGCCAACCACCCAGGTGAAATCGACAACAGCTAAGTTCAGCCTCAGGCGCAACAGGAAGCTCCACCTCGCCCGACCTCAGGCCTCGGCCTCGGGAGGAGATCTCCGCCTCGCCCGACCCCAGGGCTCGGCCTCAGCCCCAGCCCTCGAGAAGAAGTCACGTCCTCGCCCGACCCAGGGCCCCGGCCCCAGCCTCGGCCTCGGAGGAGCCGCCGCCCTCGCCCGACCTCAGGCTCAGATCGACCGCGCCACAAGGGATACATCATTATCCTACTCCTAGCTAGCTCAGGCTACGAAGGAACAAGACCGGCATCCCATCTAGCTTACCCCGGTAACAGGCAATGATGGTTCCCCACGTGCGTCCATGACGTCGGTGGTTCTCAAGCCCCTACGGAAGCAAGGAGACATCAGTAGGATCCATGCAGCGCCGATAGCTATGCTTCTACAGGACTCATGCACTTCTCCACGGACACGTTGACACGTACATAGCAACCAGGCACTTCCCCGCTGGCCACGTAGCGCATAGCTACACCCCCATTGTACAGCTATGCCATCTCCTTATGTCTGTAAAAGGGGATGTCCAGGAGGGAAAAAGAAAAAAAGGAGGAGGGGAGGAGGAGGGGTAGATGCATGACAAAGGGACGGGAGAAGACGGGCAGGGCCTGACCCTCTCTCTCTCCTCGCTCGCTCTCTCCTACTTGCTCTCCCGCTCTCTGTTACGCCCCAAATTCGAGTTGAACTTTTTTCTTTCTCTATCGCTCGCTAAATTCGGGCGTTACCTCTCTTTCCCCATTCTTTTCGCTAAAACCCTACCTATTTCCAAAACTCCAAGTCGTATAATAATAATAATAAACCCTAGAAGTATTTTATTTGGTTGTTGCATCATGCCAGATCTTTGCAATTTTTTTTGCTGCTTGATTGAGAGGGTTTGTGAATCATGCATTTTAGTGATGAATTATGGCTAAAATAGGAAAAATAATAGAAAACCCTTCCCCTCATCTCTCGGGCCAATTCTCCTGCGCGTGGCCCAACTTGGCCTTCTTCTCCCCCTCCCCTCCCTCTCGTCGTGGGCCGGCCAGGTGTCCGCCGGCCCCAGCCACCGTTTCCCAGCCGTGGGCCTGCTCCCCCCCCCCTCGGCGGCCCAGCCAGCCACGGCCCTCGATGGCCCAGCCGCCCCAGCCGGTCCGCCTCGCCGCATCCTGCACGAGCGGTTAGGCCGCCGCCGCTCTGCCGAGTGGGGGCTCGCTCGCCAGGCGCCCAAAAAAAACCGCCTCCCTCCTTCACCTCGCACGATCTCTCTCTCCCACCCCTCCCTAGATGCCATTGCCGCCCTTCGAAGCCGCCGGGCCTCGCTCCACCGCAGTGAGCCCTCTCCCTCCCCTTCCCCCAGCCCCCCTCTTCTTCCTTGGCCTCAGCTGAGTCCCCCTCCCTCTTCCCCCGTGCCCATCCCGGCTCTCTCCCTCCCTGCACGACACGCTTTGCGTGGCCCTGAGCGCGGCCATGGCGCGGCGACGCGGCTTGCCCGCGCCCAGCTCGGTTTGGCGCCCGCGCCCCCTCGTCCTGTCCTAGCTCGGCGCGCCCGTCGTGGCGCACGGTCCCGGCGCGTTCGCCCGCGACCCTGGCCCAGCTCGGCCATGGCGGCCGGAGCTCGGCCATGGCGGCCGGCGTGACCCCTTGGCGTCCCCGCGCAGCCCCCCGCTCGTAGCTCGGCTTCGGCGCGGGCGCTCTCGTGTGGCGCGCGGCTCTAGCGCGCGACCCCGCCCCGGCTCGCCCGTTCTTCCCCGTTGTGGCCTCGCCATGGCCTCGGGTGCACAGGCCCGCCCTGGCTGCTGGCGCGTGGCCCGTGGCCCCGCCGCGGCTTCAGCGTGGTGTGCAGCCCCGCCCGGCTTGGTGGCCTGCTCGCGCGGCTCGCCTACGTGGCTTGCCTGCGCAGCGCCCAGCGCGGTCTGCTCGTGTGGCTCGCCCCGCGACGTCGCGGCGTGGAGCGGCCCCCTGGCATCCCAGCTCGCCTGCGGCAGCCCGCACAACTTTCTCATGGCGGCCTGCTGAAAGGGAAATAGGGTCAAACCTTTTCCAACAAGAATTTTGGTGGTTGAATTGCCCAACACAAACTATTGGACTAACTAGTTTGCTCTAGAAAATATGTTCTACAGGTGCCAAAGGTTCACAACAAACCAATACAAGTCAAAAGAAAGGGTTCAAACAAAGGGAGCAAAGTAAAACCGAAGGTAGCCCTAGTCTGGCGCACCGGGACTGTCCGGTGGCGCCACCGGACAGTGTCTGGTGCGCAGGGAATCCAACTCCAAACTTGCCAGTCTCGGGAATTTTGGGAGCCGCTCCGCTAAAATTCACCGGACTGTCCGGTGTGCCAGCGGAGCAACGGCTACTTCGCGCCAACGGTCGTCTGCAGAACGCATTCAATGCGCTACAGTGCGCGCTAGTGTCAGAGCAGCGCCACAAGGCGCACCGGACAGTGTACAGTGACTGTCCGGTGCACCACCGGACTGTCCGGTGACCCAGAAGACAGAAGCTCCAATGGTCGAACCCTAATGGTCCGGTGACATGGTTGGCGCACCGGACAGTGTCCGGTGGCGCACTGGACTGTCCGGTGCGCCATGCAACAGACAGCCTCCCAACGGCCACTTTTGGTGGTTGGTGCTATAAATACCCCAACCACCCCACCATTCATTGCATCCAAGTTTGCTGACTTCCTACACCTTACAAGAGCTATAGCATTCAATACAAGACACACCAAAGAGATCAAATCCTCTCCCAAGTCCAAAGATCATTCCAAATCAATTAGTGACTAGTGCGAGAGTGACTTGTGTTCATTTGAGCTCTTGCGCTTGGATTGCTTCTTTTCTTTCTCATTCTTTCTTGTGATCAACTCAATTGTAACCGAGGCAAGAGACACCAAGTGTGTGGTGATCCTTGCGGGGACTTAGTGTCCTGTTTGATTGAGAAGAGAGGCTCACTCGGTCTAAGTGACCGTTTGAGAGAGGGAAAGGGTTGAAAGAGACACGGTCTTTGTGACCACCTCAACGGGGAGTAGGTTTGCAAGAACCGAACCTCGGTAAAACAAATCCTTGTGTCTCACTCTTTATTTTCTTGCAATTTGTTTTTCACCCTCTCTCTTGGACTCGCTTGTATTTCTAACGCTAACCCGGCTTGTAGTTGTGCTTAAGTTTATAAATTTCAGATTCGCCCTATTCACCCCCCCCTCTAGGCAACTTTCACCTGCGCGGCGCGTGGCAGCCTGTCCGTGACGTGTTTGCAGCAGCAACTCGCTCGCGTGCGCAGCAGCGGTCCGCGGCCTCGTTCGCTCGCTCGCGTAGCCTGTTCATCCGTGCACGCAGCTCGACCCCAACGTGGCTGCCCGTAGCGCGCAGCGCGGAGCTAGCAACTCGCTCGTTCACTCGCTCGCCCGTGCAACGCTTAAACGTCACGCTTAGTCATTTACCTTTTGTGTGCGAATTGTCGCGCGACGATGCTCTTCACCATTTAAAAGTGCTAGTACCCATTGAACTGTATCAAGAAGCGGCAATAACTAGGCGTGGGTTAATTATGCTTAGATAATAACTATCTTTACACCTATATTAAATATCAGTTAGTATAACTACATGAAATGAAGTGGTTAAGTTCATTCTTTCACTTAACATGAGCATAGCGAGTTGTCAATTGTAGTAATGGTTGTGATTTTCTTACTACTTAAAAGGGTCGTAAGCGCTAGCCATATGTCGAGTGTATGACTGTTGGATTCATCTCTTTGTATCGTGTATTGTTTACTTTCTAATTTGAGATGTGAATGCATGTTTGAACTCGTATAGAGAACAATCTGGTTGAGGAACCCGAAGAACTCGCAAGAGAAGTCCCTGAGCAGCAGCCGGTTGGTGGAGGCAAGTGTCCCTTGACCTATCTCTGTCCTATACATTCTTTAATTCACCTCCCGCATTTCACATTTATACCTAAGGATTTACTAGCTTTTGTTATCCATGTCCTTGTTTACCTATCTGGGTTGGATTATTATTGCTTAATCTTATGCTATTGCTCAACTCTAATCAATGAACATGATGAGAATTATCAATGATACGCTGTTTTCCCCTCTTTTATTATGATGTTATACTTGTGGCCTTCAAGGGGGCTCGAGTGGTTTCTCGAGTGCCTCTCCGTAAGGACCTGTTCGTTGGATGACCGCCCGGGAAAACAGTGCAACCATGAGGGTGGAATGGGGCGCCCTTAGCTGAATAATTAGAGGAACCGGGGTGTAGTTCGCTTAGCCGTCGTGCCGTCAATGGGGCTCGGTGTATGCGGCTCGCTCTGCCAAGGTTGATTTGTCCCTTGGGGAGGAGTGCAGTACATTTAGGAAACCTAACGGGCGGCTACAGTCCCGGGGAATCTTTGTAAAGGCTACGTAGTGATGCCCTGCTGGGCCACCTAGGTAGTGGTCAATGGGGAGTAGCTCTCTCTGGGCAGAAAGGGAATCATGGCTTGTGGGTAAAGTGCACAACCTCTGCAGAGTGTTTGAAAAGCGATATATCAGCCGTGTTCGCGGTTATGAGCGGCCAAGGGAGCTCCAGTGATTAGTGGTACTCGATCAGAGATGTTCGGATTACAGGTGGCAACGAGGTTGATGGTTCTTGGTAATGACTCTGGTAATGGTAAGTGGTACTCTTTCCATTTGGAAAGGAGTACATTTGGGTTAATAACGTGGGCTAAATCTAAAACTTGGCTTTCTCTACTAGTAATAATAATAATCTGACCAACTAAAAGCAACTGCTTGACTTACCCCCCCCCCACATAAAGCTAGTCCCCTACAGCCAAACAGGACACTTGCTGAGTATGTTGATGTGTACTCACCCTTGCTCTACACACCAAACACCCCTTCCCCAGGTTGTCGCATTGCAACCACTTCTCAGGAGAAGATGAAGTCGTGGAAGGAGACTTCCAGGAGTTTCAAGACTACGATGAGTTCTAGGCGTGGGTTAGCGGCAACCCCCAGTCGGCTGCCTGTGAAGGCCGCGTTTATCTATGTTTCTTTTCCGCACTTTGATCATTGTAAAGACTATGTGGATGTCTCAGACTGATGATGTAATCGACTATTATTTCCCTTTTTAATACTATTTGAGCACTGCACGATGATGTCCATGTTATGTAACTGCTGTGTACGCGAATTGCCGATCCTGGCGCGTACATGGTTCGCATTCGGTTTGCCTTCTAAAACCGGGTGTGACATAAGTGGTATCAAAGCTAGGCTGACTGTAGGACCGCTAGCCTAGAGTAGAATGGTTGTTCTAAGGATTATACACCTCTATCCCTACCTTGACTTTGGTATCCCTTCAAAAGTTGGTCATATCGACCAAAACTTTGTTCTACTATATATTATACCTTGCTGAAAATTGTGTTTTATCCTAATCCTTTATTTATTTATGGTTCATTACTTGCTGGTCATACTAGTTCTGTTCTTACTCTTTTGCTTATGGTGTCTTTTGTAGATGGCTAGTCTTAGGCACACTGCACGGAAGTCTGTCATCCCCTTCTTACCCTCTCGTCTCGCGGAGCGTTCGCTTCGCCGTCCCATGGCCGGTCAGTCCAGTCACTTGGAGAGGCTGCACCACAGCCTGCATGAGGAGCAGGAACGTCAACGACAGGAGCAGCAGGGCTCTTCTTTCTCGCTCTAGCAGGAGATAGAGTCTGTGAGGAGCTGCTCCCCCGTGCTTCCCCTGGTGGCGCCCCCTGCACCACTACTGGGCGCCCCAGCCCCTGGAGTAGCTGCTGGAGGAGACCCATACGACGGAGGTGGCGACAGCAGCTCGAGCCACGATACCGACTTTTCTGCTGACCAGGAGCTGGAAGGATGGGTTGCTCGACCCATCACTCGCGACGCTGCTCGCGGGTGTCACTTCCACGATGCGCTCGACACCCTGCTACATCGGACACTTGACCGGCGTACTTGGTCCATCGAGTATTGCTGTGTGGTCTTCCAGCACAGTCGCGGGGTCTACCTGGACCGCTGGGAGGCGACCTGCTTGGTGCGCCATCCGG
>JAOPSE010000035.1:10287533-10429631 GCA_029449295.1 Zea luxurians
TAGCACAACATTTTTTACTAAAGTTTAACACATGAAACCAAACAGACATACTAAAAGAACAATGCTAAAGTTTAGCACCAATTAGCATATTAGGGCCTGTTTAGAAGTGGAAATTTTCCATGGTTTTCAAGGAATACCATAGTATTCTAGACCAAAATTCATTCGACATATCAATGAAAAACAGAGTTTTCAATACCACGTGGTAATTCTGGAGTATTTTATATAGAGCCCAGGACCAAAGTTTCCTGTTCCGTGCGCTAGCGCTCATTTTTTCTCATCCCGCTGTGCATTTCTTGTTCTTTTGTCTCATTAACCAACTGTCTTGTTAGCAGCAAATAACATATGCAAAAAATGCTTTGAATAATAGCATATTTTGTATTTGCTGAAAATTTGTATTCGCTTGAACCAATTTTGTTTGTTTGCCAATGGTTGTAGCAATTTGATTTGAAGTGTAGTCTGTGAGGCCGTGACAAGTTGTAGTTAGTATTTGAATTTGAACTTGTTTCTAGCCAAAAACTGTGCTACCAAACAACGCTATGTATCAAGAAGTACTTTAATTTTGGGCCAATTCTCTGTATGGCATTGGAAAATATACTCGTTCCTTGTGTGCTACTAACCCCACATGTCATACACAAAAAATACCTATATGCCACTCAATGGCGTACAAGGAATGAGTATAAAATTTGATGACATACCAGAATTTTTTCCTTAATTTTACTCTGGTTTTGCTGAAACTATGGTATTTTTGTCGTAACATATTGTATATGTGGTATTGAAATACCGCGGTATGAGAAAACTCCACCCCAAACAAACCTTTCTCTTGGTGCTAAACTGTTGAAAGGGAATTAGGCTTACACCTAGTTCCTAATTAATTTTGGTGGTTGAATTGCCCAACACAAATATTGGACTAACTAGTTTGCTCTAGTATATAAGTTATACAGGTGCCAAAGGATTCACACTTAGCCAATAAAAAGACCAAGTATTGGGTTCAAACAAAGGAGCAAGAACCAACCGAAGGCACCTCTGGTCTGGCGCACCGGACTGTCCGGTGTGCCACCGGACATGTCCGGTGCACCAGAGGACTACGACTTCAAACTCTTCACCTTCGGGAATTCTCGGAAGCCGGCGCGCTATAATTCACCGGACTGTCCGGTGTACACCGGACAGTGTCCGGTGCTCCAAGGATGAGCGGCCTCACGAACTCGGCAGCCTCGGGAATTCACTTCGGCTGCTCCGCTATAATTCACCGGACTGTCCGGTGTACACCGGACTGTCCGGTGTAACTGCGGGGCAACGGCTACTTCGGCGCCAACGGTCGACTCTGACAGTAAACAGTACCGCGGCAGAGTCAGAGCAGAGGATCAGAGAGGCACCGGACTGTCCGGTGTGCACCAGACTGTCCGGTGCCGCATGAGGACAAAGCCTCCAACGGTCGACCAGCTCCAACCCCAACGGCTATTTGGTGACGTGGCTGTCACACCGGACATGTCCGGTGTGCACCGGACTGTCCGGTGCACCACACGACAGACAGCCTTCACCAACGGCTAGTTTTTGTTTGGTGGCTATAAATACCACCCCAACCGGCCACTTCAAGGTGTGGGAGCCCAAGCAACATTCCAAGTCATCTAGTTGACATACTCAAGCCCTCCCAACCACCTACATTCATTGATCCATCCTATACACAAGATTTAGATCACTACAACCAACACAAGTGCCACAAAAGAGAGAGTAAGCAAAAGAGAGCTACTCATTTGAGTTTAGCACTAGTGCCTTGTGAGATTCATCGAGAGATAGTGTGTGCTTCATCTTTGTGTTCCTTTGCGCGTGGAGTTTTGACTCCCATTGAACTTCCTCCAAAGTTTTGGAGGCTTGTAAAAGCTAGCAAGAGACACCAAAGATTGTGGTGGTCCTTGTGGGATCAAGAGTGATCCTTGAAAAGAAGAAGAGCTCACCGATCCTTGTGTGATCGGGGGAGAGAGGGAAAGGGTTGAAAAAGACCCGTCCTTAAGTGGACTCCTCAACGGGGACTAGGCCTTCGAGGGCCGAACCTCGGTAAAACAAATCACCCGTGTTCATTGTGTTTTTGCTTGTGATTTGTTTGCTTTCCCTTACTCTAAGTTCTCTTGCACTATTCTTTGCTCATATCATTTGGTGTTGCCTCAAGTTAAAATCTCATTTAAGTGAAGCAACACTCCGCAAGATAGAACTTGAGTTAGTGCTCTTTTTCATCTAAGTTTTCTTGCTTTGTTATCATAAACTTATTAGTTGTATTGATTTATCACTTCCGCATTATTTGAAAGCTATACCCTTTACTAGCAAGAACTTAGTTTTTATACTCCGATAATTATTCATCTTGTTCTAACCACTAATCAAAGGATCTAGTTGGGGGATAAAGTTTTAAATTTCAGGTTTCGCCTATCCACCCCCCCTCTAGGCGACTTTCAATTGGTATCGGAGCTAGGCACTTCATCTTGAGTCTAACAACTCGAAGTGGTGGCTCGTAGAAGATCCCAAAAGAACAAGAAGACTTCTCCATCAAACGTAACTCAAAAGGAGGTAACTCTTGAAATATTATTTGATGATTGTTCTAATTATGACTCATGGTCTACTAGTGTGATAAATGCTTTTAGAACCATAGATCCACGATTAGAACAAATTATAGACAAGAGTATTTTTTCCTCTAATTTCAATGGAAAAATTAATTCCGAGGAGGATCAAAGATGTTATCGCTTAAACTATCTAGCTTTTGACATCTTATCTAATTCTCTTAGTAGAGAAGATTATCATGCCTTCATATCAAACTATGACGAATCTATCCATGATGCGCATGATATTTGGACTAGAATTAAAAACAAATTTGATAAGTCCAAACATGATAGTTCATTTTGTGTCTCTACTTCCTTTGGTACCTGTGATTCTAACCCTTGCAAGGAAGAAGAAGAGAATGAACGATGGAGACCAAACGATGAATCCACCTCTCCAAAAGGTCTGTCCTCCCATTTCGATTCCCACATATGTTGTGTGGCTAATGAAAATGATAGCGGAAGAACAAATGAGGATGAGGAGGAAGAAAGAAGCTTCTTGCATCTCTACGCTCGCCTAAGCCAAGAAGATAAGGCGGTCATGCTTAAACTTCTAGAAAGAGCAAGAGAGCAAAGCGAAGCTCGTCAAAGGATAGAAGATGTTCTCTCCATGAAAATGCTACACTTTGATGAGTTGACTAAAGAACATGAGGAGCTAAAGTGCTCTCATGTTGATTTGGTCCAAAGGTATGAAACTGTTTCAATTGAGCAAGATAACGCTTTACATTGTATCGCTCAATTAGTAAATAGGAATACCTTGCTTAAGGACCAAGTAGAAAAGCTAAAAATTGAAAATCTAGCTTTTCAAGATAAATATGATATGCTCCTATGCTCTCATGAAAATCTTAGAGATGATCATATCATATTAAACATTGCTCATGAGGTTGTGATAGAAAACTTAAAATCCCAACAACCTCACTCATGCACATGTATTCAAATTGATACTATATTACCATGTGCTAATGCTTGTTGTTCGTCGACAAGCAAATCTTCCTTTGAGCTAGAATTTGCAGGAACAAATGATGATGCATATCATAAGCTCGAAGAAGAAAATGAGAGGCTAAAGAAGAGCTTGACACAACTAAAAGGGAAATGCATTGCCCAACCTTCTCAAGATAACCGTGATCACATGGTGAAGAAGCTTGAGACGGGAACAACAGTGGCATGCACTACATCCCTTGAAGAAAATGTCAAGGATTTGAGGATTGCCAAGAGGAAGAAACAAAAGATGAAATTCAACACCTCCTCCAAAAGCCTCAACCACGCCTCCACAAAAGGTAACATCCAAGGTAATGATCAAGCCACACTTCACATTAAGAGGTGTAGTGAATGCTTTGAAGAGGGGCACCTGATTAGGTCATGTCCCTACATTAAACATGGCTTGTTTATTAACAAGGGTGATAGACTTTGTTTTAAATGCTCCAAGAAGGGACACTTGCTTAGATCTTGTCCTCATTTAAAACAAAAAGGCATAGGGTTAGAAAAGAAAGTTTTTACTAACTATATAGCAAGCAACAAACAAGGAAAGAAGAAAACTTCAAAACTTGAAAAACGTCTATGCTACACATGCCGAAAGAAGGGACATCAATGCAAGGATTGTCCCATTGGTAACAATTCCACTCCTAGCTTGTCAATTAATTTTCATGTAACTAGGCAACCCAAAATTGCAACTTGTGCTAGAAAGGTAATGAGTTTACCTAGTGCTAACACAAAGGACTTTTGGGTTCCTAGATCTTTGTTGACTAACCGTGATGGACCCATCAAGCGATGGGTACCAAAATATGCTTGACAAGCTTTGTAGGAGAAGGAGATGATATGAAGTCTTTGGGGTGCTTGAGAGAGTTCATTCAATTCTTATCAACTCAAGCTATCAATCTTCAATGATCTATATACATGATTGACCCAAGGTTATTTTTCAAATTGCTATGTCTTAAACTCATATCATCTCGAGGAAGATATTATATGTTGTAGGAAGTGAACAGATATCATATCCGAAAAATCAAGGTCTACAGCATGGAGGAAAGCCAAAGGATGGTAACACTTATCTTTTAGTGCAAGTATTTAAAATATCATTTCTTATGTGTCTTGTGTAGTCACATAGAAAAATTGAAGCACTTCAAATGTATTTAAATTGATATTACCATTCTTTGAAGAAATTTCCTCTCATATGGTAGATTGCATATTCATCATTTCCATTCTATAGCAATCTACATGCTTTAATTTATTGCTAGTATGTCAGGGCATATCCTTCCTCTAATTATCTTGTTATTGCCATGATTCTAGGTATAGAGAGATATTTTCATGTTCTCAAAAGAATAAGGTGTCATGCAAGGAATTCAAATCCTTAGGACACTTGTAAAAGGAAAACTCTCTCTATAACTAGAATAGTGAGATTAATGATTTTTATCTAAGTAACCTAAGTAGTCTCACTTGTAGAGAATAAGTTTCTCTTTGGAAGCATGTAATCTAACATGAAAAGAAAAATCAATCCAAATGTTTTATGATGTATTTTTACTTGCTCAAATTGGATATGATTCTTTTACATTTATCGCTTTCCAAATCATGAATTAGATTTATTCCTATAATCTCAAAGGGTTATTTATGCTTGTTTTATGAGTTAAAATTGAGCATAACATCATATATGGATAATCTAGTTCATACTATGGAGTATCCATGTTTTGGTAATCTAGCTTCTCATTCCTTATCAAAATGATTACAAAAATAGAAACTAGTGCTTGTGTTGCTACTAACATTTCTCTTGAGTTCAATTATGAAAATCTACAAGAAAGAAAGTGCACAAGCCTCATGGGTTGATCTTCACCCAAAGGAAGAAAGCAAAGGTATGGGAACTCATCTTCTTAAGTTTGGTTCCCATCTCAATGGGTATTTAATCTAAATTATCATATTCTACCTTATGAGGAATAGATTCTTTATAGGACCGAAATTAACTAAGTGTGCATTCAATATCATTTTCATAAATGCGCTTGTCCATTAGAATCTAATTCATGCCTTTGCTATATCCATTCTCATATTGATGCGCTTCTAAGTCATGATAATAAATTCAATATGAAAAAGTAAAATTCCTTTGATTGATCAAAAATGATTAAAAAGGTGCTCATTTCACTTTTCTGTTAATGTGCACTAACGTTAAGGAATTTACTTCATGTCTATGTGACTCATGGATGATGAATTATGCTTATTTCCTATCTAATGTAATCATCCTTCACCATATACTCCCTTGCGCTATTAACATGTCTCTTGAGTATTTTCAATAAGTTTGGAAGGAAAAAGAGACAAATACAAAGGAGGACACTCAAATGAAAAAGAAAGAACATCAAGGATAACAACACCTACTTGGACAATAAGGTCTTCACAACAATCAATGTTGTGGTTGTAAGCATTTTAAATCCTTTTTCATTATTACCAGGCTTAAGTTGTTTATTGCAAAATTTATAAGCCTTGATCAAAATGTACAATGCTTCTCCCTTTATGTCCTTAAAAGTGAATGCATCAAAATCAATTCTTTCAATTACTTGATGCATATCTTTAGGGGGAGTTCATTCTTATATTTTGATTATGTTGAGACTATTGCTTTATCTTAATAATTTCATATAGTCTCTTGCATGAGAATAATGTTTCTCATATAGTATGCTACTACACATCAATCCAACTTGTTAAAAATAATGTCGCTTTTATCAAGGATTGTTGCTTTCATTTCTAAAGTAGCATGCGTATTGGATTCTCCTATTTTTAAGCTTGATTGAAAATCTAATGCCTATGTTGTTCTCTTGATCGCATATTAGTTGATCATTGGACAACTTCAATTATCACTTATGCTTCTTAGTGCCTCATGAAATTTCAATTTGATTTCAATTGGTAACTTTAATTGATATCTATCTTGATATGCACTAAGGAAAAAGGAGAATTCATGATTCATTTATGCAGCTTGTGATCCATTTGATATAGGCTACTTTCATTTGATATAGGCTAACAATAACTTGAAAAAGATCACTAGTTGTAGAACTCTCTTGTGCAAAATATTTCCATATATCGACATTAAGTATAGGTCTTAAGCATTTAAGACTAAGGACAAAGCACAATGAAGAGAGCGTCCCTATGTAAAGGTACAAAAAGGTAAAACTATCTTCTTTCATTTAAACTTGTACCTAAATCTTCCTTTTCTATACTCTCTTTACATATCTTGTACGAAAGGAAGAGAAAGCGTGTCCTTTGCACTTTTTTCCCTGCTTCATACCTAGTTTAACCTCTCAAACACTTCATTCTTGCATTTATGCATCTTTGTTAAAACTAGATGAAGTACTTATATTGTCAAAGAGCTTAAAGCTTAACCTTGTAACGAGGATAAGCTGCCTTTGTTTCAAAGGTGGATGGTCCTTAAGTCTCTTTGAAATCCTTAAGGGAAAATGCTTAAAATGTTTGTAACATGCTTTCAGTAGTGCATAAACTGTCATGAGCATCACACTTATCCTATGACACAATGCACTTCACATTCTCTATGGTATAGATATGTTCTCATTAACCTCATTATGTGCAATTGGCATTTCAAGGCCAAAATATGTATTCCTCTCAAGGCACATATTTAGGGGGAGCAATCTATATCATATAGAACTATGATCATGCTTAACTTAATATATCTTTTTGATCATATCTCTTTTATATGCTATGACTAATGTGTTTTCAAGTGAATTTCAAACCAAGTCATAGGTACATTGAAAGGGAATTGGAGTCTTCGGCGAAGACAAAGCTTCCACTCTACTCTATCGGTATTATCTATCCTTCGTCATCACTCCACAATGCCTCTCCATCTTTGGTATAATCTTCACTCATATGTTTTATTTGCCAAAGGGGAGAAAGTAGTTAGAAAAGGGCTTACATCTCACTCAAAGTATCCGTTTTTGGCGATTCATGCCAAAGGGGGAGAAAGTATGAGCCCAAAGCAAAAGGACCGCACCACCACCCTATTTTAAAAATTAATGTTTTTCAATTGGTAAATTTCAAATTGGTATCTCTTTATGTTCAAAAGGGGGAACAAGTAGTATTTTCAAAATTGATGTCTTAAAACCCTCTTGAACACTAAGAGGAGAATTTATTGAGGGGGAGTTTTGTTTAGTCAAAGGAAAAGCATTTCAAACAAAAGGAGAAACTTTCAAATCTTGAAAATGCTTCTCAAAATCTTATTCATTTACCTTGACTATCTTGCAAAAGGACTTTGAAAAGAATTTACAAAAGAATTTGCAAAAACAAAACATGTGATGCAAGCGTGGTCCAAAATGTTAATTATAAAGAAACAATCCATGCATATCTTGTAAGTACTTATATTGGCTCAATTCCAAGCAACCTTTGCACTTACATTATGCAAACTAGTTCAATTATGCACTTCTATATTTGCTTTGGTTTGTGTTGGCATCAATCGCCAAAAAGGGGGAGATTGAAAGGGAATTAGGCTTACACCTAGTTCCTAATTAATTTTGGTGGTTGAATTGCCCAACACAAATATTGGACTAACTAGTTTGCTCTAGTATATAAGTTATACAGGTGCCAAAGGATTCACACTTAGCCAATAAAAAGACCAAGTATTGGGTTCAAACAAAGGAGCAAGAACCAACCGAAGGCACCTCTGGTCTGGCGCACCGGACTGTCCGGTGTGCCACCGGACATGTCCGGTGCACCAGAGGACTACGACTTCAAACTCTTCACCTTCGGGAATTCTCGGAAGCCGGCGCGCTATAATTCACCGGACTGTCCGGTGTACACCGGACAGTGTCCGGTGCTCCAAGGATGAGCGGCCTCGCGAACTCGGCAGCCTCGGGAATTCACTTCGGCTGCTCCGCTATAATTCACCGGACTGTCCGGTGTACACCGGACTGTCCGGTGTAACTGCGGGGCAACGGCTACTTCGGCGCCAACGGTCGACTCTGACAGTAAACAGTACCGCGGCAGAGTCAGAGCAGAGGATCAGAGAGGCACCGGACTGTCCGGTGTGCACCAGACTGTCCGGTGCCGCATGAGGACAAAGCCTCCAACGGTCGACCAGCTCCAACCCCAACGGCTATTTGGTGACGTGGCTGTCACACCGGACATGTCCGGTGTGCACCGGACTGTCCGGTGCACCACACGACAGACAGCCTTCACCAACGGCTAGTTTTTGTTTGGTGGCTATAAATACCACCCCAACCGGCCACTTCAAGGTGTGGGAGCCCAAGCAACATTCCAAGTCATCTAGTTGACATACTCAAGCCCTCCCAACCACCTACATTCATTGATCCATCCTATACACAAGATTTAGATCACTACAACCAACACAAGTGCCACAAAAGAGAGAGTAAGCAAAAGAGAGCTACTCATTTGAGTTTAGCACTAGTGCCTTGTGAGATTCATCGAGAGATAGTGTGTGCTTCATCTTTGTGTTCCTTTGCGCGTGGAGTTTTGACTCCCATTGAACTTCCTCCAAAGTTTTGGAGGCTTGTAAAAGCTAGCAAGAGACACCAAAGATTGTGGTGGTCCTTGTGGGATCAAGAGTGATCCTTGAAAAGAAGAAGAGCTCACCGATCCTTGTGTGATCGGGGGAGAGAGGGAAAGGGTTGAAAAAGACCCGTCCTTAAGTGGACTCCTCAACGGGGACTAGGCCTTCGAGGGCCGAACCTCGGTAAAACAAATCACCCGTGTTCATTGTGTTTTTGCTTGTGATTTGTTTGCTTTCCCTTACTCTAAGTTCTCTTGCACTATTCTTTGCTCATATCATTTGGTGTTGCCTCAAGTTAAAATCTCATTTAAGTGAAGCAACACTCCGCAAGATAGAACTTGAGTTAGTGCTCTTTTTCATCTAAGTTTTCTTGCTTTGTTATCATAAACTTATTAGTTGTATTGATTTATCACTTCCGCATTATTTGAAAGCTATACCCTTTACTAGCAAGAACTTAGTTTTTATACTCCGATAATTATTCATCTTGTTCTAACCACTAATCAAAGGATCTAGTTGGGGGATAAAGTTTTAAATTTCAGGTTTCGCCTATCCACCCCCCCTCTAGGCGACTTTCAACTGTGCTAAAAGTGGTCCTCCTGACCCATTAACGCTCTCTGCACCTCCTTTAGAGCATCTCCAACAACGTGACCTATAAAAATGCCTTATAATTTAAAAATAAGTAAATTTTATAGAATTTAGGGCACCAACAAAACACCCCGCTCCAACAGTAAAGCCCCAAATCTAGATTATAGGGCAGCCCACTACGGTGTAGTATATTTGAGGCACTTGAGATGGTGCCCTATAGTTTTTTGACAAAATTTGTTGAATTGAGGCACTGTTGGAGTGGTTTTTCCTGTGTAGAGCCCTATATTTCGATTTGAAGCATTAGTTTAAGGCATTGTTGGAGATGCTCTTAGCACTGCTATCCAAATAGAAGTAAATTGCTAAACTTTAGCACCTCCTTTAATAAGAAAAGAGACTAAAGGGCAACATGGGTATTTTAGTCCCATTTAGACACTATTTTACCAAACGGAAGGACTAAAATTGAGACTAATTGACTTTAGTCTATAGTCTCTCACATAGGTGCTATTGCTAAAAGAGACTAAAGGGCAACATTTACTCCAATTATCTTTGCCTAGAAAACTGGCGTAAAACCAGAAAAGGGGTATTTTAGTCTTATATGTTACATTTAATGTATTTAGAATTTATTTAGACCCTACAGCCAAACAGAGTAGAGACTAAGACTAAACTTGTCATAGGACTAATAGAACCAAACCAGACCTAATATCAAAACTCGATCAAAATAGTTTATCTTTGAAAAGGGTTTTATTGAACATCAATATCGAGAACAAAATCTAAAATATCAAAAAGAAATAGACCGTTTTTTTTCATTCTCCAAAAACTGCATGTGTGTTAAAATAATATATAGAACTGCTTTGCAAGAGGGCATTATTTGTATGCAAGTGTTTCCACGCCATCTTTCTTATTACAAGAACCCGATCGAATCGGCGCCGCGAGACAAACACAGCACGTAAACAACGCGGAACACATGTATGTGCGTGCCCAGAAACCGAACTCGATCATCAAGCTACATCGGCGACGAGGTCCCGGACGACGGTCCGAACGGCGACGGGGATCCTCACCGAGTGCCGCTTGGCGTCGTCCAGCCACGTCAGGCTCCCGAACGCGTAGCCGCCCTGCACCCGCTGCTTCGCCACGAACGTCACCCTGAACGTGGCGTTCCTGGCGCCGCCTCTCTGGAATGCGATCACCGGAGGCTCCACGTCCATCGTGACGCCGGCCGGCGCCTCGACCACGGCCCGGTACGTCGTCGCGGCCTCCGCCGGCCCGACGTTGGTGACGGTGCGCGAGACCGTGACGGAGTCCTTGAGGTCGGACACGGCGATGGACGGGAGGTTGAGGCGGTCGGCGCGGTCGTCCAATCTTGTGTACTCCTCCGGCAGGATGTCGTACACCAAGCCGGGGTCCATGGCCCTGTCCGGCGCTATGAGGCCGCCGCCCATGTCGAAGGCGTCGGCCGGCTTCCTCTGCACCGAGTTGGCTTGGATCGGCAGGCCGAATCGGTCGGTCACCGATGCTGAAGCAGACGATGGGAGGTTTCAGTTAGAGCAACAGTTGATCTCTGCTTGGATTTAATTTATCTGTGGCTTGCCTGTGGTGACAATGGCAGACTTGATCATGGCAGGCGACCAGTCAGGGTGGACCGACTTGAGCAAGGCGACGACGGCGGAGACGTGAGGGCATGCCATGGATGTCCCGGACAGGAGCTCGTACGAGTCACGCATGGCTGCCAAGATGCTCACTCCAGGGGCGGCTATGTCGGGCTGCCATCCGCCAAACAGAGACACGTTGTGATATGTATGTATAACAGGCAGCAGCGATCGAATACACATGTACATCACCTTGAGTACGGAGGGAAACTCAGCACTGGGGCCCCTCGACGAGAACGTCGCGATTCTCGGCGAGGCGACCTGGGGTCCGACCATGGTCGCCGCCGGCGAAATCTTGGCCACATTGCTGGCAGAGGATACACAGCCGGCAAGGTACTGGGGTCAGACAGACATAACATCATCGTGCGTCTTTCTATCTCAATCCATTCCTAAATTAATGAATGATGAATAACACGTAGCATGCAGCTGCTAGCAGACAAAGACGATCACTAGTAAGTACCTCTCGCTACTTTGGATCGTGAATATGGATTCTCTGTCCACCACGACGCATGGCAGGTGGCCTTGGCAGACGACCTGGGTGTCAAGGCTGTTGGTACTGTACTGCTCGAAGATGATGCCCTTGGCCCCGCCGGCGATGGCGGCTCGGCTGGCCCTGCTAAGCTGCCGCGGAGGAGGATAGTCGGACCAGAACACCGGCGCACGGCATATGACGATTTTCCCGGTGATGTTTTCCGACCCCAGATTCTTCTCGTCGCAGCTGACGATGCAGGATGATGGATTGGGTCCGTTGTTCTAATTAATTCAGATTTTTTTTTGACGTTTAACTAATACGAAAGCAAATTAAAGTGCATGCGGTGTTACCTAGGGAATAATATCAAATGGCGCCAAGCGAAGTCGTCGTCGTTGCTCGTCGATGCCGCTGCTGAGCGGTTGTGGTAATACAGTGATTGCCCCTGCAAGAGACTCATGTTTTTTTCCCCACGTCACATTTATATTCGGCACAAATTTGTCAGCAACACACGAAATGATTCGTCAAACGGACCTACAGCCTGTGAGATGTTTTGTTTTGAATTTTTTTGAATGGTGCAAAGATTTCATAGATTTATCCATATGTGTTAGGTACATTGGCATGAGTCATGAGACAGTTGCAAGTGCTTAACAACATAAGTCATAACCGGTGAGTAAACAGAGTTATAAATGATAAGCAGTGGCTATAAATAATAACAACATAAGTCACAAAATAATTGAATGACATGAAATGACCGAAACTATAACAAAATAACTTAATTAACAAAAAAATTGTGTACTACGACTATTCCCAACAGATCATTTATCTCATCTACAGTTTTGCGTTCTCTATTTTTCACGCTCTACTAGCGACTGTCTAAACGAGTGAATGATCAAGAGAAAAAGGAAATATCTTAAATCAGATTACACGTGATTAAGAATACTTGAACGTTACTGAATGTATTAAAATATAATTCAAATGACTTAAAATAAGATAAGAAGAATATTGGGTGACTTAAATGACATTATGAATAGCTGCCACCCTTTTAAAATGGCTGAAGAAAGAATTAGTTGCTTAATATATAAGAGTAACTCCAGTAATTCTCTAAAAGACTCCCTAAATCAATAATTTAGATAGCTAAACTAAAAACTTCTCTCCAACAACTCTCTAAATGAAACTTCCTAAATTTAGCTACTTCTCATCTAGCCTTATTTTCTCCCTACATTTATCAACCATTTACTAACTCCCTACACAAAAAACCTAACGGTATTTTTTATATTTTGGTGCATTTTTCTACTTTATAGTAAAAATATATTAACAGAGCCCATGTGTCGGACGCCGGCGACATACAATTGCGACAGGTAGTCTGCTAGAAATTAAACAATTGCTAATGCAATAGCCGCACGTGCATATGTCAAAAATAAACGAATAAATAATTGCGACAGTAAATCAAAAGGCCAACACGGCTTACCAAGTTAAATCAATCATCGCTGATGGTCACACTTAAACTAGTGACATATTAAATTTTAACATATTTAGAAAGTAATATATAGAGAACTATTGGAAGAGATGAGTTTTTTTGTTTCCTATATTATTTGAGGACTTGCTAAATTTAGGATTTAGATAGTATAATTATATATAACTATTGGAGTTGCTCTAATAAAATGATTTAAAATCGGTTAAAGAGTAGTTGAACGTTGTATGACAAATAAAGAAACCACCTAATAATAACGAACAAAATCAGTGTAAAGGACACACCTAATGATTTCATGTCGATTGGTTCATCACAAGAAAAAAAAAGTCTATATACTCTTTCAAAGCAATAGTTTTAACGGTCGTCCCGCGTCAAGCGCGAAGCGTACATCTGTTCTACTCTTTCTCTCTGCTTCTCACCTATCAATGGTCCGTGAACCCACATATGGGCTTTGATAAACCAATCCAAGCTCAACATGATGTGTAGATCTGTTCCTCCCAGCACTTCTTGTCTACCGATGAGTCAGTAACCTCACAGATAGGTCATAAAAACAATCAAAGCCCAACACAACGGCAAACGCACCATACAGTACCACCTCACTAACTGAAATAGAACGGAAGACCGAGCAAGTTAAAAAAAAAGATCAAACTTAGTTTTAACTCATACTTTATCAGCCTTTTGATTAAAATAAAGTATAATATTTAGTCTTATCGGTTTAATATATGGTATATGGATAATATGTTCGCTTCAATATTAAATTTATTTTTATGGGTATTTTTTTAAAGGTCTACCACACTGGCCGCCTGTTGCATATGTTCTGTGCCGTCGCAACGGTAGCGGCAGCGTACAAGTGTTGTATGGAATAACGGTGAGTGACAATGATTCGTTAGTAGGCGCGGCGTACGTACCACCAGCTTCTCTCCGTCGCCCAGCGTGACCACTGTCGGGAAGGTGCGGTCCATGGTGGCGGCGGCCACCGTGATGCCCCACGGCAGGGCATTGTTGAGGGACTGCTCCACGGGGCCATCGTTCCCTGCAGCGAGCACCACGGTGATCCCGGCCGCCACGGCGTGCAACGACTGGTAGATCTCGCCAAAGCCTCCCAGCGACAGGGACACCAGGTCGACGCCGTCCCCGATGGCGGCGTCGAGGGCCGCGAGGATCGAGGCGTCGCCGCAGCTCGCGCTGCTGCCGACAGCGTGGCAGGCCTTGTATATTGCCAGGCGCGCGCGCGGCGCCCCGCCGCGCGCTATGCCGGCGGCCAGGCCGCCGCCGGAGTGGCTCGCGTTCCGCACGGGCGAGCCGGCGATCGTGGAGGCGGTGTGCGTACCGTGGCCGTTGGCGTCCCGTGGCGACCTGTATTCGTTCTTGAGGTCCTCCTCGCTGACGTCGGCGGCGTACCACCGCGCGCCGATGACCTTCCGGTTGCAGTTGCTCGCGTTGAACGCCTGGCCTGTCTGGCACACGCCTTTCCACCGTTTCGGCACGGGGCCGTACCCGCTGTCGTCGAAGCTCCGGGATTCCGGCCAGATGCCTGCAGAGCCGCAGTGAAGGACACATGTCAGCAACGCAAACTGGATTTAAGTGATGTCGAAACCACCAGAACCACCTGAGTCTATGACGCCGACGATGACATCTTCGCCGTACTTGGCCTTCCTAAGGAGCCGCGACGACGACGACCACGACGACGACTGCTGTTGGCCGTAGCTCATGCCAAGAAAATCCCAGCTCCGAGTCGTGTGGACGTGGTGGTACGTGTTTGGCTTCACGCTCACAACTCCAGGGTATTCTAGTAGGTCATTATATATATGTTGCAAATAAGCTCGTTATTCTCAGTAATAAAACAACTTGATTCATGCTTAGCTCCGGCGAGGCTACGACGACGCACTTTTAAGCTCCTCCGCTTGGGGCTGGGTGAGCTTCGCCGCGAAACCGGAGAATCCGTGCTTGTAGCTGTAGACTATGGAGCTGAGTCCTTCATCCTTGCTGCCTCCGTCGACGACATGAATGGCACAAGATGAGCAGCAGAAAGCCAGCTTCAGCACGAGCTGCTAGGTCGTCTGGGTCATTACATATACTAGTAATAATGGTACGCACCTCCCAAGAACGGAGGCCAGCGTGGCGTGGTGCGACGCCACGACGAGGGAAGGGTCGTCGTGCTTCTTCTCGCCCATGTACACGACGTAGATCGTCGTCTGAGTTTTTTCAAGGAACAGCTAGCATCAGTGGCAGGCAGGCAGGCAGGCACACGAAGGAAGAAGCTTCAGGGGAAGAGGCCGGAACAGGGAAGAAAAACAGCTTGTCAGCTTACTTGGCTTGATGACGACGCATCAGCGGGCAGCATCAGTAGCACGAGGAGCTGAAGCAGCACTAGTAGTGCAGAAGATGACACAGAGACAACGTGTGGTCTCCAGCCCATCTTTGGATTATGTTCTCTCTCTCTGCTAGTGTTATGCACGAGTGATAGTGCACATGTCCTTCTGCTCCCATGCGTATATATATATAGCAACAAGCAGTCTTGGACCATTGTTGTTTTGTAAGCAGCCTGTGTGTGATACTGAACTAGCTACACGAATAATGGACTTTTGTGTACTAAACATGAGCATCAAGTATGCCAGTCGATGCGGGCCGGGTTTGCTGGGGGGCTAGCCACTATACCACAACCTAGCTATAACGACTTACTTACAGTCGATATAAACTAAACCGTTATAGCAACGTACTATCAGCCGCTATAGAGTTATACCGACTAATTCTTTCTGACGCTGTAAGTGGCGTTGGATTAAATTTATAGCGACAGACATGTGTATACCTATGCAAAACACAGGGGTAGCCCTCCTCTGCAAAACACACATATCTATGCATCGACTAAGCACTTAGTATGAGTAGAAAATCACAGGGGCATGTACGTACAACCTAGAGATCTTGGATCGGCTTTTAAAGTACAAGAGACACAACTAATAAATGGTATGATACAACCCGAAACCTTTGACGGGCTCTTGTCTCTTGTATTTTTTATTTAACCCCCCTAGAAACTATTCAAGAGATATATACCACAATTAGTATTCTTTCGTACTAAAAAACTTTTTCAAATGGGTAATGACTATCACATGCACAGTCTATTCACAGCAAATCTTTGAGCTACTCATAAGCTCTCCGCACTGGGAGTGGGAGGGCATCCAATGCTTGCAGATTGGTGTGCGCGCGGGGCCCGGGGAATCATTTGGTCGTTCAATAATGGACGATGTATCGGAGTGTTCCGATGAATCTCAACGTGGGGATAGCACATAAAAGGAGGCATTTCTATCTGTCCTAAAAAAATAAATCAGCTTGGAATTATCGTAATTCAAACAGTCTTGAGTTAGATATTAGGCTCGAGAGGATTTTGGCTGCCAGGAATTTTTTTTTAAAAAAAAAGCTTCTAGGCCAAAATGGCTTCGACTTCACTGTTAACATGTATCCATGCATCCTGGTGCAGTATAGTTTGTTCATGTTTCCTACTAATGTAGACTTACACACAATGCTTAAAGTACCCTGTGTGTGGCTATTCTGGCTTGTGTATTTACGCTCTGGCTTATATTAGGTTATTATGCTATATAAAGCCTAGCTAGTGCTGGCTGGGACTATAATGCATGCGTATAAGCATGATCAGATATATCTCATGCATGGATAGCATACTACCACAGACCACAATAAAAAGCATCAAACCACATGCGCATCAAATCGAAATATATGCCAAAGTCGCAAGCAGTACACACCTTTGCAATGCCAAAGCAGGTCACACAGCCAAAACAACCCATCTGCTTTTCCCCGCGCGCGAGCATGATTTGACGAATTACCTACCGTGTAGTGTGCACATCCATCCTGTAGTAGCGGATATGCTCCGATCTGAAACAAAAGACGGTCCAGATCTTTTTCCATCCACCGTAAAACCTATAGTAGAATTGATGAAAAAAAATACATTTTTTTTACTTGACACAGTGTTTTATTACTAAATTTAATATATACATGGCTGATATTTTATTAGTAAAATAAGATTAATTTAGACATATATTCAATATACTCCTTTACGTACGTCAGAGAGTATTTGTTGAGAGCATGCGGCCGACGGAGTAGGGATGGATCCGGATATTTATTCGGATGTCAATTTTTTGGTCTTCTTTCTTCGATTGTGAACAAATAACATATAAAATTTGCTATGTAGATTTATATTCTTGTTTTTAGCATTGAGGTTATTAATCTTCACAAAAAATAAACATTAAATTCATTCTAGATATTTTTAAATAATTGATATAAAATTCGGATGTCTATCCGAATACGGATTCGGATGTTTTTTCACCTTTTTTGTTGTAGGGAGAAAATAATGTACATAAAAAAATATACAAAAATTTATTTAAATACTTCATAATATTCTTCATAACATTGCCAAAAATTAGCTTTAAATTATATGTATATCTATGCTAAAATATTAGATTTGTGATACAATTCGGATGTTTTAGGAACATCCCTACGACGGAGTTCCAAAAGTATGCAGCCCCACACGAGCACATACCGCATATATTAGCAAAAGGCCCGCTACAAGAATTTTGGTGTGAAAACGATCAAAACAATAGTGACAGCAAGCATATACCTCATGTATCATTATCAAGTTGCTACTAGCAGTACCGCGTCACTGGCTACCAATAAGTCTTTACTATATTAAAGCACAAGTTTCAACGATCGTCTCGCATCATATTTTTATAAATAACCACTTACATCTGTCTTAAATTAACCCGCTGCACTCCCGTGCAGACAACCTCCACGTCCGGCCTGTTAGCCAGTCGAGACAGTTGGTTAAATTAGCGTAAAATATTAAAAAAAGTGATGCAGGGGTTAGGGTTCAAACTCACGTCCTTATGAAAGAATGGCGGAAGACACTGGATGAAATCGTCTAAACAGTAGAACATCATGATCAAGTGTTTTTAATATTGAATATAAATTGTACATATGTATATACGATTTTTTTTAAAATAAAAAATATGTGCTAGGCCGGGTTAGCACTACGGGCCGAGGCTACGGGCCACGCACGACACGGCGCTCGTGCCAGGCTAGCACAGGCACTATTAAATGGGCCGCGCCCGCCAGACATGACATATTTGGCCATCTATACCTCCGCACGATAACGATGTTCCCCGCCTCAGTTGCCGCCACCTTGTTCGTCATCCTGCTTCTTTTCTCTCTCCCGTCATGCCTCCTGCGAACACAAGGTTGACTTGTCCCTTGTGGTTCGGGTTGATGATGAGTGATTGTCAACGTGTAACACTCTGGAGTGGTCAGTGGACTGACCAGAGTGTGAGATTATGCTTGTGCAACTATGTTGGTAGACTTGTGGTGTGCAGGTGTGGAGCACAGGAACGGTGGTCGATGGCTAAGGTGAAGGTCATGTGGGCTCGTGCTGATGGACCGGGAGCGGTGAATGGCGAGTGTTGGATCTTGACTGACAAATCAGAGCAGCCAGGTGACCAACCGTGGTGGCTGACACCTAGGATACGCACTTGTGCGAGGATGTGGTGGAGTGGACCGTGTTGTCGGTGTGGTCGAGTACCGGCAGGACACGCGTCTGATCGTGGAGGACGTGCACGAGGTGTTGTGCTCACGGCAGGTTTGGTTTGGCCTCAAAACCACCTAGCACTACGGATGCCTGGTTTTGCTGAGTTTGGGCCTCAAAACTCGGCAGTGGCGGTTCCGGAGGGAACCGGTGGCGGCACGCGGCGTGATCGCGGAAGGTGCGTCAAGGTGAAGCAACTCCGTGTGAAGGACGTGACCGTCGGATCGAAAACATAGGAGTTGGTCCATTTCGTCCCCGGTGGAGTGGATAGGCTCTATGTAAATAGGGGTAGTTTAGGAAGTGAGAATAACCCTCTATAAATAAGAGGGGAGAGCTGGTTAGTTCAGCATCCCTTGGCTGCCATTTGTTTTGAGCACTCATTCTAGAGCTCCTAGTTTTCTCTCTAGGTAGACACCAGTTGAGCCGAGGGTTCTGCAGTGATTTTGTACTTCGACTGTGTTCTTGATTTCAAGTTTAATCAGAGGAAGGGTCACCGGTCCGGCCCATAGAGCTCTTTGGCTTCAAATCTCAGTTTGTACCCTTGCTGAAATTTATGAAGTTTTATAGTCTTGGTTTCTCCTTTTCCTGATCTTGTGTTGTTGGTAAAAAAACATTTGATTCCTTTGAGAGGATTTGGTTTGGGGATTGATTGGTCGTGAGTTGCACTCTTCGGACCACTGGATATACCTAGTTGTTGCAGATTTTGGTCGCGATTTGAGAAAAACTCAGTTTGAACTTGTTCTAGAAAACCCCAACAAAACCTCGATTTCTGCTGTATTTTTAAATCTGCGAATGATTCATAAGTTGGATTGAGCTCAAAATTTGGGGAGATCTTGGAAACGTATTTGCTCAGGTGTGTGTTAAATTTCATCTCAATCGGAGTTCATTTGGTTTAGTTTTGAATTCAAGAACAGAATTTCATACTGTTGAAAACAACACTTGTTGATGATACTGTATTGGATCGTTTTGGACTTTTTGGTGTCCGATTTGTGATCCGTTTGTTTTGTTGGTCTCATGTGAGTATTAGGAACGTTTTCTTATCATGAGATCACTCGTTCGCTGATGTGTTTATGGTTTGAGTACTTGCTTCATCTTAATTGAAGTGTGAAAGTCGCCTAGAGAGGGGTGAATAGGGCGAAACTGAAATTTACAAAATTAATCACAAATACAAGTCGGGTTAGCGTTAGAAATAATAATGGGTCCGAGAGAGAGGGTGCAAAACAAATCGCAAGCAAATGAAGAGTGTGACACGCGGATTTGTTTTACCGAGGTTCGGTTCTCGCAAACCTACTCCCCGTTGAGGAGGCCACAAAGGCCGGGTCTTTTTCAACCCTTTCCCTCTCTCAAACGGTCCCTCGGACCGAGTGAGCTTCTCTTCTCAATCACTTGGAACACAAAGTTCCCACAAGGACCACCACAAGATTGGTGTCTCTTGCCTCAATTACAAGTGAGTTTGATCGCAATGAAGAATCAAAGAAGGAAGAAAGCAATCCAAGCGCAAGAGCTCGAAAGAACACAAGCAAATCTCTCTCACTAATCACTAAGGCGTTGTGTGGAATTTGGAGAGGATTTGATCACTTGGGTGTGTCTAGAATTGAATGTTAGAGCTCTTTTAAGTGGTTAAAGTAGGAAAACTTGGATGCTTGAATGGTGGGTGGTTGGGGGTATTTATAGCCCCAACCACCAAACTAGCCGTTTGGTGGGGCTGTCTATCGAATGGTGCACCGGACAGTCCGGTGCACACCGGACATGTCCGGTGCGCCAGCCACGTCACCAAAGCCGTTGGGTTCTGACCGTTGGAGCTCTGACTTCTGGGCCCGCCTGGATGTCCGGTGGCGCACCGGACATGTACTGTAGAGTGTCCGGTGCGCCAGCATGGGCGTGCCTGCCTTCTGCGCGCGCTGACGCGCAATAAATGCGCTGCAGGTAGCCGTTGGTGCCGAAATAGCCGTTGCCCCGCAGATACACCGGACAGTCCGGTGCACAACGGACATATCCGGTGAATTATAGCGGAGCAGCCGAAATGAATTCCCGAGGCTGGCGAGTTCCGGAGGCCGCTCTTCGTTGGAGCACCGGACATGTCCGGTGCGCCACCGGACAGTCCGGTGAATTATAGCGGAGTCGCCTCTGGAATTTCCCGAAGGTAACGAGTTTAAGTTTGGAGTCCTCTGGTGCACCGGACATGTCCGGTGGCACACCGGACAGTCCGGTGCGCCAGACCAGAGGTGCCTTCGGTTGTTCCTTTGCTCTTTTGTCGAACCCAATACTTGGTCTTTTTATTGGCTAAGTGTGAACCTTTGGCACCTGTATAACTTGTACACTAGAGCAAACTAGTTAGTCCGATTATTTGTGTTGGACAATTCAACCACCAAAATTATTTAGGAACTAGATGTAAGCCTAATTCCCTTTAAATCTCCCCCTTTTTGGTGATTGATGCCAACACAAACCAAAGCAAATGTAAAAGTGCATAATTGAACTAGTTTGCATAATGTAAGTGCAAAGGTTGCTTGGAGTTGAGCCAATACTTACAAGATAGGCATGGATTGTTTCTTCATTTTTAACATTTTGTACCACGCTTGCACCACAGATTTTGTTTTTGCAAATTCTTTTGTAAATCCTTTTCAAAGTTCTTTTGCAAATAGTCAAAGGTAAATGAATAAGATTTTACGAAGCATTTTTAAGATTTGAAATTTTCTCCCTTTGTTTCAAATGCTTTTCCTTTGACTAAAACAAAACTCCCCCTCAATAAATTCTCCTCTTAGTGTTCAAGAGGGTTTTAAGATATCAATTTTGAAAATACTACTTTCTCCCTGTTGACACCTTTTTCGGGTGCCAAACACTCAACAAGAACCGGCGGCGATGCTCTCTGGTCAGGCGTGGACGGTCCGCGACCAGGGGCCGGACGGTCCGCGACCTGGTGCAGTGGCAAAGGTTCCCTGCCTGACGGCCGGACGGTCCGCGCCTACAGGCCGGACGGTCCGCGCGTGCGCAGGGGGTGGCGAAGGTCGCCGGCGGCGCCTGGATCTCGCTCCCGGGAGGGACCCCGTCGGGGAGGAGAGATCCTAGGTGTTGTCTAGGCTCGGCAGGCCGACCTAGACTCCTCTAATCGACGTAGAGTCGAAGAGAGGCGGAGAATTTGGAGATTGAGAGGCTAAACTAGAACTAGACTAGAACTACTCCTAATGCATAAGGTAAAAACGAGTAATAGACTTGATTTGATCGATTGTTGGGGGTTCAATCGGCCGTAGCCCTTCATCTATATAAAGGGGGATGTCTGGATCCGCTTCAAACTGATTTCCGAGTTAATCCCGCGGTTTTAGGTAACAAATCCAGCGAGAAACTAGGAACCCTAACTCACTCTGCGCACGCGCGGACCGTCCGCGCCACCACCGCGGACTGTCCGGACCGCGGACCGTCCGGCCTCAGCGCCAGACTGTCCGCGCTGCTCAATTTGACTTCCAACATATGCCCCCCTGCCTTTTGGTGAAGGTTGACGAACCAAAAGCATATGAACTAAGCCTGATGTAAGTCACCGGCTTTTCAATATGGAGCTCATTCAATAAAGCACCAATGTATAAAGGCCGTTTCAGATTGTATCTTTCTCGGCCATTACCATTTGATCAATGGATCAATAGGAATAGAATGGAGGTGCCCCCAGCCTGGATAGACAAAGGGACTATACATATACCATGGATTCATCATCGTACCATTCCATGTTTGAACAGGATAATATACCGACGATGAGTAAACGGGTGGAAAGTACCTTGGTCTCATAGGATGAATAGGTGATGCTTGTTGTGTCGCCTTTCGAGCCGTTTTGTTTACCCGTTTTGTTTTAGTAGGTGACCGATGTTTCTTCGTTGACCGATCACGTAGAACGGTCTTCTTGCTAGTATTCTTGGAAAGTAACTGATCAAAAGTAGAGTCAGTTTTGATCAACCGACCATATGTGCTTTGCCGTTGCGTCTCTTTCCCCTTTAAGGCTTTGTGTGGAGGCTGACGCCTTTGGCCATAGGCGGATTGTCCGGCAGAGTTAGCCGAACTGTCTGTCTGAGCACCGGACCGTCCGCACGTAGGTGTCATACCGTCTGTGATGCTCAGGCCAGGCTGTCGTGCTTGGCTCATTAATTGTGCCTGCCCCCCGGTGCCTCCGGACTTTTTAGCCTTATCATCCGGAGCCTTTCGAGCAATCTCCTTTTGCGATATATTTGACGTGCGAGGATCGTCAATGATGATGTCTTTGCTTTTGCTTTTATCGGCCATTTCGGGCCGAACTAAGATCTTTTCGCATGCGACATCTATTGTATTAACAGGAAATGGTTGTGTGTCCACTTGCATTTCCTGAAAAGCCAACCGGCCTTCATTTATGGCCGATTGTACCTGTCGACGAAAGACATTACAGTCATTGGTGGCATGAGAAAAAGAATTATGCCACTTACAATAAGCACGTCTCTTTAATTCATCTATAGGAGGGATAGTATGAGTTAATTTAATGTTGCCATTTTTAAGTAGCTCATCAAATATCTTATCACATTTGGCAACATTAAAGGTAAATTTAATCTCTTCTTGCCGATTCTTTTGAACCGGTTGTAAGGAAGAACATGCTGAAGATTTGGCCTTTGTTGGCCAAATAAACTCAGCAGTATATACATCTGCGGATTCATCGTCTGAATTATCGCGCTCTATCAGATGTATAGCACGGGCGGCCGATTTTGATGTCTCTTTAAATCGGCTTTCACAGGCTAAAGCCCGCTGATGTAGCTGGGCTATCGAAAAGAACTGGGTCCCATCTAATTTGTCTCTTAAGTAGGATAGCAACCCATTAAAAGCTAACCCTGCTAGCTCTTTGTCTGCGACATGGATCCGAAAGCATCGGTTTCTAGTGTCCCGGAACCTCCGGATATAGTCATTAACCGATTCTTCGCGTCCTTGGCGGACTGAAGCTAAGTCAGCTAGCCCTAATTCATATTCCCCGGTAAAGAAATGTTCATGAAATTTACTTTCTAACTCATTCCAGGAATTAATGGAATTAGGAGGCAGGGCGGCGTACCATGCAAAAGCGGTACCAGTAAGGGATAAAGAAAATAACCGAACACGAAATGCTTCTCCATCGGCCAATTCGCCTAGGTGTGCTAGGAACTGGCCTATGTGTTCGTGTGTGCTTCTCCCATTCTCACCAGAAAACTTAGAAAATTCCGGTATCCTTGCCCCTTGTGGATATGGGACAGTGTCAAACCGGTGATTATACGGCTTTTGGTATGATTGCCCTACTCTGGCTACACTAACTCCGAACTTATCTCGAAATAGTTCAGTCATCTCTTCCCTAATTTTTTCCATTGCACCCGGTGGCAGACCACTGGATCCTGGGCTGTGGGGATCATTTGGTCGGGCATTAGTATACCGACCTTCTTGCCGTGACCGATCGATAGTGTTGATCGGTCTGTGATTGTATTGTGCGTTATAGTTTAAATATGCAGGGGGCGAAACATACTGCTGCTGTGGTGCGTAATAATTTGGTGCATGGTGTGCAACAACAGGTTCTGCGTATGTGTATCCAGTTTGTCCGGTGGTAAATCCGAACTGACCGGTTGCGTTCGCCATTATCGGGACGCCATGTGGTAGTCCTGGTGCAGGCCCGGACTGTCCGGCAGGGAAAGCCGGACGGTCCGTGTAAGGGCCGGACGGTCCGGGCAGAAGCTCGGACGGTCCGACCGCGTCCAGGGTCACCGATCTGCCAAGCAGGGACGGCGGTGGTCCTAGGGCGGCC
The DNA here is from genome assembly GCA_029449295.1 of Zea luxurians. Lineage (NCBI taxonomy): Eukaryota > Viridiplantae > Streptophyta > Magnoliopsida > Poales > Poaceae > Zea > Zea luxurians. The sequence continues at coordinate 10,312,125 of JAOPSE010000035.1, forward strand.
CCAGACTGTCCGGCAGAGCAAGCCGGACGGTCTACATATGGGCCGGACGGTCCGGGCAGAAGCTCGGACGGTCCGACCGTGTTCAGGGGCGCCGATCTGCCAAGCAGGGATGGTGGTGGTGGTACTTGTCCTGTATATGAGTTCATCGGCATACCATATAATGGCTGGGGCTGCAAATCCCCATTTATTGCCGATGTATTAGACATAGATATCCTGTTACTAGTCTCATATGATGGAAAACTAGAAGCAACAGACTTCTCCAACGTACGCGTTAATTTTCTAATTGACTCTTCTAACCCAACAATCTGTTGTTTCATTTGATCCTGCTGCTGATCTACATAATACTTAATAGATTCGATATCGTCGGGTTTACTTACGTTGGGGACTTGAAGCGAAGATAGAAGAGATGCAACGTCGGTCTCTCCATGTTTGATAACCTTCTGGTGGCGATCCACCGTGTATTGCGACAAGAATTTCTCCTTCGCTTGGCGCATGTAGTCCTCGTATTGCTGTTGCTCACCGACTGTTAGATTTTCGACAGCCGTCTTCAGGATATTATCTGGGGAGATATCGGTGTGATCTTTAGAACCGGCCATTTGAGGGCCTGATTTTTAGTAGATCTAAACACCTGTCCCCAGCGGAGTCGCCAAAAGTATGTTGACACCTTTTTCGGGTGCCAAACACTCAACAAGAACCGGCGGCGATGCTCTCTGGTTAGGCGCGGACGGTCCGCGACCAGGGGTCGGACGGTCCGCGACCTGGCGCAGGGGCAAAGGTTCCCTGCCTGACGGCCGGACGGTCCGCGCCTACAGGCCGGACGGTCCGCGCGTGCGCAGGGGGTGGCGAAGGTCGCCGGCGGCGCCTGGATCTCGCTCCCGGGAGGGACCCCGTCGGGGAGGAGAGATCCTAGGTGTTGTCTAGGCTCGGTAGGCCGACCTAGACTCCTCTAATCGACGTAGAGTCGAAGAGAGGCGGAGAATTTGGAGATTGAGAGGCTAAACTAGAACTAGACTAGAACTACTCCTAATGCATAAGGTAAAAACGAGTAATAGACTTGATTTGATCGATTGTTGGGGGTTCAATCGGCCATAGCCCTTCATCTATATAAAGGGGGAGGTCTGGATCCGCTTCAAACTGATTTCCGAGTTAATCCCGCGGTTTTAGGTAACAAATCCCGCGAGAAACTAGGAACCCTAACTGACTCTGCGCACGCGCGGACCGTCCGCGCCACCACCGTGGACTGTCCGGACCGCGGACCGTCCGGCCTCAGCGCCAGACTGTCCGCGCTGCTCAATTTGACTTCCAACACTCCCCCTTTTGAACACAAAGAGATACTAATTTGAAATTTACTAATTGAAAATCATCAATTTTTTAAAATTAGGGTGGTGGTGCGGTCCTTTTGCTTTGGGCTCATACTTTCTCCCCCTTTGGCATGAATCGCCAAAAACGGATACTTTGAGTGAGATATAAGCCCTTCGAAGTACTTTCTCCTCCTTTGGTCATAAAATAAATGAGTGAAGATTATACCAAAGTTGGAGAGTGATGTGGAGCGACGGCGAAGGTGGAGTGGAAGCCTTTGTCTTCGCCGAAGACTCCAATTCCCTTTCAATATACCTATGACTTGGTTTGAAATACACTTGAAAACACATTAGTCATAGCATATAAAAGAGACATGATCAAAGGTATATTTATGAGCTATGTGTGCAGGTTTAGCAAAAGAAGTTCCTAGAATCAAGAATATTGAGCTCGTGCCTAAGTTTGGTAAAGGTTTGTTCATCAAGAGGCTTGGTAAAGATATCGGCTAATTGATCTTTAGTGTTAATGTATGCAATCTCGATATCCCCCTTTTGTTGGTGATCCCTAAGAAAATGATACCGAATGACTATGTGTTTAGTGCGGCTATGCTCAACGGGATTATCCGTCATGCGGATTGCACTCTCATTATCACATAGAAGAGGGACTTTAGTTAATTTGTAACCATAGTCCCGCAGGGTTTGCCTCATCCAAAGCAATTGCGCGCAACAATGGCCTGCGGCAATATACTCGGCTTCGGCAGTAGAAAGAGCGACCGAATTTTGCTTCTTTGAAGCCCAAGACACCAAGGATCTTCCCAAGAACTAGCAAGTCCCCGATGTGCTCTTCCTATTAATCTTACACCCCGCCCAATCGGCATCTGAATAACCAATTAAATCAAATGTGGATCCCCGAGGGTACCAAAGCCCAAACTTAGGAGTATAAGCCAAATATCTCAAGATTCTTTTTACGGACGTAAGGTGGGATTCCTTAGGGTCGGATTGGAATCTTGCACACATGCAAACGGAAAGCATAATGTCCGGTCGAGATGCACATAAATAAAGCAATGAGCCAATCATCGATCGGTATACCTTTTGATCGACGGTTTTACCTCCCGTGTCGAGGTCGAGATGCCCATTGGTTCCCATGGGTGTCTTGATGGGTTTGGCATCCTTCATTCCAAACTTGGTTAGAATGTCTTGAGTGTACTTCGTTTGGCTAATGAAAGGTGCCCTCTTGGAGTTGCTTGACTTAGAATCTTAGAAAATACTTCAACTCCCCCATCATAGACATCTCGAATTTTTGTGTCATGATCCTACTAAATTCTTCACATGTAGATTCGTCAGTAGACCCAAATATAATATCATCAACATAAATTTGGCATACAAACAAATCATTGTCAAGAGTTTTAGTAAATAAAGTAGGATCGGTCTTGCCGACTTTGAAGCCATTTGCAATAAGGAAATCTCTAAGGCATTCATACCATGCTCTTGGGGCTTGCTTGAGCCCATAAAGCGCCTTAGAGAGCTTATAGACATGGTTAGGGTACTCACTATCTTCAAAGCCGGGAGGTTGCTCAACATAGACCTCCTCCTTGATTGGTCCGTTGAGGAAGGCACTCTTCACGTCCATTTGATAAAGTTTGAAGCCATGGTAAGTAGCATAGGCTAATAATATGCGAATTGACTCGAGCCTAGCTACGGGTGCATAGGTTTCACCGAAATCCAAACCTTCGACTTGGGAGTATCCCTTGGCCACAAGTCGGGCTTTGTTCCTTGTCACCACACCATGCTCATCTTGCTTGTTGCGGAAAACCCACTTGGTTCCTACAACATTTTGGTTAGGACGTGGAACTAAATGTCATACCTCATTCCTAGTGAAATTGTTGAGCTCCTCTTGCATTGCCATCACCCAATCCAAATCTTGTAGTGCTTCCTCAACCCTGTGTGGCTCAATAGAGGAAACAAAAGAGTAATGCTCACAAAAATGTGCAACACGAGATCGAGTAGTTACTCCCTTATGAATGTCCCCGAGGATGGTGTCGACGGGGTGATCTCGTTGGATTGCTTGGTGGACTCTTGGGTGTGGCGGCCTTGGTTCTTCATCCTCCTTGTCTTGATCATTTGCATCTCCCCCTTGATCATTGCCGTCATCTTGAGGTGGCTCATCTCTTTGATCTTCTTCATTATTTTGAGCCTCATCCTCATTTTGAGTTGGTGGAGATGCTTGTGTGGAGGAGGATGGTTGATCTTGTGCATGTGGAGGCTCTTCGGATTCCTTAGGACATACATCCCCAATGGACATGTTCCTTAGCGCGATGCACGGAGCCTGTTCTTCACCTATCTCATCAAGATCAACTTGCTCTACTTGAGAGTCGTTAGTTTCATCAAACACAATGTCACAAGAAACTTCAACAAGTCCTGAGGATTTGTTAAAGATTCTATATGCCCTTGTGTTTGAGTCATATCCTAGTAAAAAGCCTTCTACAGTTTTAGGAGCAAATTTAGATTTTCTGCCTCTTTTAACAAGAATAAAGCATTTGCTACCAAAAACTCTAAAATATGAAACATTGGGCTTTTTACCGGTTAAGAGTTCATAGGATGTCTTCTTGAGGATTCGGTGTAGATATAACCGGTTGATGGCGTAGCAGGCGGTGTTGACCGCCTCGGCCCAAAACCGATCCGGTGTCTTGTACTCATCAAGCATGGTTCTTGTCATGTCCAATAGAGTTCGATTCTTCCTCTCCACTACACCATTTTGTTGTGGGGTGTAGGGAGAAGAGAACTCATGCTTGATGCCCTCCTCCTCAAGGAAGCCTTCAATTTGAGAGTTCTTGAACTCCGTCCCGTTGTTGCTTCTAATTTTCTTGATCCTTAAGCCGAACTCATTTTGAGCCTGTCTCAAGAATCCCTTTAAGGTCTCTTGGGTATGGGATTTTTCCTGCAAAAAGTATACCCAAGTGAAGCGAGAATAATCATCCACAATAACTAGACAGTACTTACTCCCGCCGATGCTTATGTAAGCGATCGGGCCGAATAAATCCATGTGTAGGAGCTCCAGTGGCCTGTCACTTGTCATGATGTTCTTGTGTGGATGATGGGTGCCAACTTGCTTCCCGGCTTGGCATGCGCTACAAATCCTGTCTTTCTCAAAATGAACATTTGTTAGTCCTAAAATGTGCTCTCCCTTTAAAAGCTTATGAAGATTCTTCATTCCAACATGAGCTAGTCGGCGGTGCCAGAGCCAACCCATGTTAGTTTTAGCAATTAAGCAAGTGTCGAGTTCAGCTCTATCAAAATCTACCAAGTATAGCTGACCCTCTAACACTCCCTTAAATGCTACTGAATCATCACTTCTTCTAAAGACAGTGACACCTATATCAGTAAATAGACAGTTGTAGCCCATTTGACATAATTGCGAAACGGAAAGCAAATTGTAATCTAAAGAATCTACAAGAAAAACATTAGAAATGGTATGGTCAGGAGATATAGCTATTTTACCCAAACCTTTGACCAAACCTTGGTTTCCATCCCCGAATGTAATAGCTCGTGGGGGATCGTGGTTTTTCTCGTAGGAGGAAAACATCTTTTTCTCCCCCGTCATGTGGTTTGTGCACCCGCTATCGATGATCCAACTTGTGCCCCCGGATGCATAAACCTACAAAACAATTTTAGTTCTTGACTTTAGGTACCCAAACGGTTTTGGGTCCTTTGGCATTAGAAACAAGAACTTTGGGTACCCAAACATAAGTCTTTGACCCCAACAAACTTGGCAACTACTTTGCCGGATTTGTTAGTCAAAACATAAGATGCATCAAAAGTTTTAAATGAAATGCTATGATCATTTGATGCACTAGGAGTTTTCTTTCTAGGCAACTTAGCACGGGTTGGTTGCCTAGAGCTAGATGTCTCACCCTTATACATAAAAGCATGATTAGGGCCAGAGTGAGACTTCCTAGAATGAATTCTCCTAATTTTGCTCTCGGGATAACCGTCAGGGTACAAAATGTAACCCTCGTTATCCTGAGGCATGGGAGCATTGCCCTTAACAAAGTTAGACAATCTTTTAGAAGGGGCACTAAGTTTGACATTGTCTCCCTTTTGGTAGCCAATGGCATCCTTGATGCCAGGGCGTCTCCCATTATAGAGCATACTTCTAGCAAATTTAAATTTTTCATTTTCTAAGTTATGCTCGGCAATTTTAGCATCTAATTTTGCTATATGATCATTTTGTTGTTTAATTACGATCATGTGATCATGAATAGCATCAACATCAATATCTCTACATCTAGTACAAATAGTGACATGCTCAATGGTAGATGTAGAGGGTTTGCAAGAATTAAGTTCAACAATCTTAGCACGTAATATATCGTTTTTATCTCTAAGATCGGAAATTGTAACATTGCAAACATCAAAAATTTTAGCCTTAGCAATCAAGTTTTCATTCTCATTTCTAAGGCTAGCAAGAGAAACATTCAACTCATCAATCCTAGCAAGTAAATCAACATTATCATCTCTAGGATTGGAGATATGAACATGAGAATCAACCTTAGCAATTAATTTAGCATTTTCATTTCTAAGGTTGGCAATAGTGTCATGGCATGTGCTTAGCTCACTAGATAATTTCTCACATTTTTCTATCTCTAGAGCATAAGCATTTTTAACCTTAACATGTTTCTTGTTTTCTTTAATTAGAAAATCCTCTTGGGAATCCAAAAGGTCATCTTTTTCATGAATGACACTAATTAATTCATTCAATTTTTCCTTTTATTCCATGTTAAGGTTGGCAAAAAGGGTACGCAAATTATTTTCCTCATCACTAGCATTATCATCACTAGAGGACTCATATTTAGTGGAGGATTTAGATTTAACCTTCTTTCTTTTGTCGTCCTTTGCCATCAGGCACTTGTGGCTGACGTTGGGGAAGAGGAGGCCCTTGGTGACGGCGATGTTGGCGACGTCCTCGTCGGAGGAGGAGTCGGAGGAGCTCTCGTCCGAGTCCCACTCCCGGCAAACATGGGCATCGCCGCCCTTCTTCTTGTAGTACTTCTTCTTTTCTCTCCTCTTGCCCTTCTTGTCGTTATCCCTGTCACTGTCACTTGATAATGGACATTTAGCAATAAAGTGACCGGGCTTACCACACTTGTAGCAAACCTTCTTGGAACGGGATTTGTAATCCTTCCCCTTCCGTTGCTTGAGGATTTGGCGAAAGCTTTTGATGATTAAAGCCATTTCCTCATTGTCGAGCTTGGAGGCGTCAATTGGTTGTCTACTCGGCGTAGACTCCTCCTTCTCCTCCATCGCCTTAAAAGCCACCGGTTGTGCTTCGGACGTGGAGGGTTCATCAAGCTCGTTGATCTTCTTTGAGTCTTTAATCATACATTCAAAGCTCACAAAATTCCCGATTACTTCCTCGGGAGTCATTAGTGTATATCTTGGATTACCACGAATTAATTGTACTTGAGTAGGGTTAAGGAAAATAAGTGATCTTAAAATAACCTTAACCACCTCGTGGTCATCCCATTTCTTGCTCTCGAGGTTGCGCACTTGGTTCACCAAGGTTTTGAGCCGGTTGTACATATCTTGTGGCTCCTCCCCTTGGCGAAGACGGAAGCGACCGAGCTCCCTCTCGATCGTTTCCCGCTTGGTAATCTTGGTGAGTTCATCACCCTCGTGCGCGGTCTTGAGAAGGTCCCAAATCTCCTTTGCATTCTTCAACCCTTGCACCTTGTTGTATTCCTCCTTACTTAGAGAGGCGAGGAGTATGGTTGTAGCTTGAGAGTTGAAGTGCTCGATTTGGACCACTTCGTCCGTATCATAATCTTCATCCCCTATGGATGGTACCTGTGCTCCAAACCCAACAACATTCCATATACTTTTGTGGAGTGAGGTTAGATGAAATTTCATTAAATCACTCCACCTAGCGTAATCTTCGCCATCAAAAGTTGGCGGTTTGCCTAATGGAACGGAAAGTAATGGAGTATGTCTAGATGTACGAGGATAGTGTAAGGGGATCTTACTAACCTTCTTGCGCTCTTGGTGCTTAGAAGTTACGGACGGTGCATCGGAGTCGGAGGTCGATGTTGATGAAGTGTCGGTCTCGTAGTAGACCACCTTCCTCATCCTCTTGTGCTTGTCGCCTTTCCGATGCGACTTGTGGGAAGAAGATTTTTCCTTCTTCTCCTTGTGGTGTGAAGAAGATCTTTTCTCCTTCCGTTTGGAGGAGTCCTTCTTCTTCTCCTTCCTCTTGGTGCGGGACTCTTCCGATGAAGTGCTCCCGTGACTCGTAGTGGGCTTGTCGTCGGTCTCCATCTCCCTCTTGGTGTGATCTCCCGACATCACTTCGAGCGGTTAGGCTCTAATGAAGCACCGGGCTCTGATACCAATTGAAAGTCGCCTAGAGGGGGGGTGAATAGGGCGAAACTGAAATTTACAAAATTAATCACAACTACAAGCCGGGTTAGCGTTAGAAATAATAATGAGTCCGAGAGAGAGGGCGCAAAACAAATCGCAAGCAAATGAAGAGTGTGACACGCGAATTTGTTTTACCGAGGTTCGGTTCTCGCAAACCTACTCCCCGTTGAGGAGGCCACAAAGGCCGGGTCTTTTTCAACCCTTTCCCTCTCTCAAACGGTCCCTCCGACCGAGTGAGCTTCTCTTCTCAATCACTTGGAACACAAAGTTCCCACAAGGACCACCACAAGATTGGTGTCTCTTGCCTCAATTACAAGTGAGTTTGATCGCAATGAAGAATCAAAGAAGGAAGAAAGCAATCCAAGCGCAAGAGCTCGAAAGAACACAAGTAAATCTCTCTCACTAATCACTAAGGCGTTGTGTGGAATTTGGAGAGGATTTGATCACTTGGGTGTGTCTAGAATTGAATGCTAGAGCTCTTGTAAGTGGTTGAAGTAGGAAAACTTGGATGCTTGAATGGTGGGTGGTTGGGGGTATTTATAGCCCCAAACACCAAACTAGCCGTTTGGTGGGGCTGTCTGTCGAATGGTGCACCGGACAGTCCGTTGCACACCGGACATGTCCGGTGCGCCAGCCACATCACCAAAGCTGTTGGGTTCTGACCGTTGGAGCTCTGACTTCTGGGCCCGCCTTGATGTCCGGTGGCGCACCGGACATGTACTGTAGAGTGTCCGGTGCGCCAGCATGGGCGTGCCTGCCTTCTGCGCGCGCTGACGCGCAATAAATGCGCTGCAGGTAGCCGTTGGCGCCGAAATAGTCGTTGCCCCGCAGATACACCGGACAGTCCGGTGCACACCGGACATGTCCGGTGAATTATAGCGGAGCAGCCGAAATGAATTCTCGAGGCTGGCGAGTTCCGGAGGCCGCTCTTCGTTGGAGCATCGGATATGTCCGTTGCGCCACCGGACAGTCCGGTGAATTATAGCGGAGTCGCCTCTGGAATTTCCCGAAGGTAACGAGTTTAAGTTTGGAGTCCTCTGGCACAACGGACAGTCCGGTGCGCCAGACCAGAGGTGCCTTCGGTTGTCCCTTTGCTCTTTTGTCGAACCCAATACTTGGTCTTTTTATTGGCTAAGTGTGAACCTTTGGCACCTGTATAACTTGTACACTAGAGCAAACTAGTTAGTCCGATTATTTGTGTTGGGCAATTCAACCACCAAAATTATTTAGGAACTAGTTGTAAGCCTAATTCCCTTTCAAAGTGAAGTGTTAATTTTGAGTGTTTGGAGACAAAAATCCAATTGGCTCCCATTCACCCCCCTCTGGTCGCCTTACCGGTCCTACACCTCCGCCTCCGCGCCACCCATTCTCGACAGAGGGCGTGGGAGCAGGCGCATCCTCCCTGTATTCGTCCGACACCAGCCCCAACACTGACCCGCGTAGTGGCTATTGCGCGTCCACGAGGAAGTTTCACAGCATATACGCACCATCGTTTTCACCGTCGTCAAACGTCCCGTTCGTCTTCCCGGCCTTCTCCCTGTTCTTCCTCCCAACATGTTGCCCCCGCCCATGGTCGCAGCCGTGAGCCGATCGACGCTCGTCGACGCGGGTACGAGCAAGTCGGTATTGCTCCTGGCTTTTCTTCGTATGTGCCGCCGGGGAGGACACGGTGGCGCCTACCACGCTTAGGTTATCTTGGCGATGAGGAGTCCAGATCTGAGATATTGGACAACCAAGGTCCATAGCGCGACAGCAGTCGACATATGCTACAGAGTTGGTGGTGGTGTTGTGTTGCCTCTGAAAGTCGCCTAGAGGGGGGGTGAATAGGGCGAAACTGAAAATCACAAAAATAATCACAACTACGAGCCGGGTTAGCGTTAGAAATATAATAGAGTCCACGAGAGAGGGCGCAAAACAAATCGCAGCAAATAATGAAGTGGGACACGCGGATTTGTTTTACCGAGGTTCGGTTCTCTCAAACCTACTCCCCGTTGAGGAGGCCACAAAGGCCGGGTCTCTTTCAACCCTTCCCTCTCTCAAACGGTCCCTCGGACCGAGTGAGCTTCTCTTCTTCTCAATCAAACGGGAACAAAACTTCCCCGCAAGGGCCACCACACAATTGGTGCCTCTTGCCTTGGTTACAATTGAGTTTTGATCACAAGAACAAGTGAGAAAGAAAGAAAGCGATCCAAGTGCAAGAGCTCAAAAGAACACGGCAAATCTCTCTCGCTAGTCACTAAAGGCTTGAGTGGAATTGGAGAGGATTTGATCTCTTTGGTGTGTCTAGACTTGAATGCCTAGCTCTTGTAAGTGGTTGGAAGTTGGAAAACTTGGATGCCATGAATGTGGGGTGGTTGGGGGTATTTATAGCCCCAACCACCAAACTAGCCGTTTGGTGAGGCTGTCTGTGCGATGGCGCACCGGACAGTCCGGTGCACACCGGACATGTCCGGTGCGACAGCCACGTCACCAAAGCCGTTGCAATTTGATCGTTGAAGTTCTGACACATGGGCCCGCCTGGATGTCCGGTGCACACCGGACATGTACTGTTTGATGTCCGGTGTGCCTGCTCCCGCGTGCCTGACAACTGCGCGCTTCTGGCGCGCATTAAATGCGCCTGCAGGTGACCGTTGGCGCGAAGTAGCCGTTGCCCCGAGGTTGCACCGGACAGTCCGGTGTACACCGGACATGTCCGGTGAATTATAGCGGAGCAGTCTTCGCGAATTCCCGAGACTGGCGAGTTCCGGAGCCGCGTCTCAAGTAAGCACCGGACACTGTCCGGTGTACACCGGACAGTCCGGTGAATTTTAGCGCGTGGGCTCTGGAAAATTCCCGAGGGCGACGAGTTTGAGCTTATGTCCTCTGGTGCACCGGACACTGTCCGGTGTACACCGGACAGTCCGGTGTGCCAGACCAGAGGGGCCTTTGGTTGCTCCTTTGCCCTTTTGTTGAACTCAACACATGGTCATTTTATTGGCTAAGTGTGAACCTTTTGCACCTGTATAACTCATACACTAGAGCAAACTAGTTAGTCCAATTTATTTGTGTTGGACAATTCAACCACCAAAATTTATTTAGGAACTAGGTATAAGCCTAATTCCCTTTCAATCTCCCCCTTTTTGGTGATTGATGCCAACACAAGCCAAAGCAAATATAAAAGTCCATAATTGAACTAGTTTGCATAATGTAAGTGCAAAGGTTGCTTGGAATTGAGCCAATAAATACTTACATGATGCGCATGGATTGTTTTCTTTATTTTTGACATATTGGACCGCGCTTACACCACAAGTTTTGTTTTTGCAAACTCTTTTGTAAATTCTTTTCAAGGTCCTTTTGCAAGATAGTCAAAGGTAAATGAATAAGATTTGCGAAGCATTTTCAAGTTTTGAAATTTTATTCCTTTGTCCCAAATGCTTTTCCTTTGATTAAACAAAACTCCTCCTCAAATAAAGTCTCCTCTTAGTGTTCAAGAGGGTTTTAAGACATCAATTTTGAAAATACTACTTGCTCCCCCTTTAGAACACAAAGAGATACTAATTTGGAAATTTACCATTGAAAATCATCAATTTTAAAATTAGGGTGGTGGTGCGGTCCTTTTGCTTTGGGCTCATATTTTCTCCCCCTTTGGCATGAATCGCCAAAAACGGAATCATTAGAGCCCAATGAAGTACTTTCTCCTCCTTTGGTCATAAAATAAATGAGTGAAGATTATACCAAAGTTGGAGAGTGATGCGGAGCGACGGCGAAGGATGAGTAGTAGAGTGGAGTGGAAGCCTTGTCTTCGCCGAAGACTCCAATTCCCTTTCAATATACCTATGACTTGGTTTGGAATACACTCGAAAACACATTAGTCATAGCATATATAAAAGAGATATGATCAAAGGTATTCATGTGAGCTATGTGTGCAGGATTAGCAAAAGAAATTCCTAGAATCTAGAATATTAAGCTCATGTCTAAGTCTGGTAAAAGATTGTTCATCAAGTGGCTTGGTAAAGATATCGGCTAATTGATCTTTAGTGTTAATGTATAAAATCTCGATATCCCCCTTTTGTTGGTGATCCCGAAGAAAGTGATACCGAATGGCTATGTGTTTAGTGCGGCTATGCTCAACGGGATTATCCGCCATGCGGATTGCACTCTCATTATCACATAGAAGAGGAACTTTGGTTAATTTGTAACCGTAGTCCCGCAGGGTTTGCCTCATCCAAAGCAATTGCGCGCAACAATGGCCTGCGGCAATATACTCGGCTTCGGCGGTAGAAAGAGCGACTGAATTTTGCTTCTTTGAAGCCCATGACACCAAGGATCTTCCCAAGAACTGGCAAGTCCCCGACGTGCTCTTCCTATTAATCTTACACCCCGCCCAATCGGCATCCGAATAACCAATCAAATCAAATGTGGATCCCCGAGGGTACCAAAGCCCAAACTTAGGAGTATAAGCCAAATATCTCAAGATTCGTTTTACGGCCGTAAGGTGTGATTCCTTAGGGTCGGCTTGGAATCTTGCACACATGCAAACGGAAAGCATAATGTCCGGTCGAGATGCACATAAATAAAGCAATGAACCAATCATCGACCGGTATACCTTTTGATCTACGGACTTACCTCCCGTGTCGAGGTCGAGATGCCCATTTGTTCCCATGGGAGTTTTGATGGGCTTGGCATCCTTCATTCCAAACTTGCTTAGAATGTCTTGAGTATACTTTGTTTGGCTAATGAAGGTGCCCTCTTGGAGTTGCTTGACTTGGAATCCTAGAAAATACTTCAACTCCCCCATCATTGACATCTCGAATTTCTTTGTCATGATCCTACTAAATTCTTCACATGTAGATTCGTTAGTAGACCCAAATATGATATCATCAACGTAAATTTGGCATACGAACAAATCATTGTCAAGAGTTTTAGTGAATAAAGTAGGATCGGCCTTGCCGACTTTGAAACCATTAGCAATAAGGAAATCTCTAAGGCATTCATACCATGCTCTTGGGGCTTGCTTGAGCCCATAAAGCGCCTTAGAGAGCCTATAAACATGGTTAGGGTACTCACTGTCTTCAAAGCCGGGAGGTTGCTCAACATAGACCTCTTCCTTGATTGGTCCATTGAGGAAGGCACTCTTCACGTCCATTTGATAAAGCTTGAAGCCATGGTAAGTAGCATAGGCCAATAATATGCGAATTGACTCAAGCCTAGCTACGGGTGCATAGGTTTCACCAAAATCCAAACCTTCGACTTGTGAATACCCCTTGGCCACGAGTCGAGCTTTGTTCCTTGTCACCACACCATGCTCGTCTTGCTTGTTGCGGAAGACCCACTTGGTTCCTACAACATTTTGATTAGGACGTGGAACTAAATGCCATACCTCATTCCTTGTGAAATTGTTGAGCTCCTCTTGCATCGCCATCACCCAATCCGCATCTTGAAGTGCTTCCTCTACCCTGTGTGGCTCAATGGAGGAAACAAAAGAGTAATGTTCACAAAAATGTGCAACACGAGATCGAGTAGTTACCCCCTTATTAATGTCGCCGAGGATGGTGTTGATGGGGTGATCTCGTTGTATTGCTTGGTGGACTCTTGGGTGTGGCGGCCTTGGTTGGTCATCCTCCTTGTCTTCATCATTTGCATCTCCCCCTTGATCGTTGCCGTCATTTTGAGGTGGCTCCTCTTCTTGATCTTCTTGTTCAACATCTTGAGCCTCATCCTCATTTTGGTTTGGCGGAGATGCTTGCGTTGAGGAGGATGGTTGATCTTGTGCATGTGAAGGCTCTTTGGATTCCTTAGGACACACATCCCCAATGGACATGTTCCTTAGCGCTATGCATGGAGCCTGTTCTTCACCTATCTCATCAAGATCAACTTGCTCTACTTGAGAGCCGTTAGTCTCATCAAACACAACGTCACAAGAAACTTCAACAAGTCCTGAGGACTTGTTAAAGACTCTATATGCCCTTGTGTTTGAGTCATATCCTAGTAAAAAGCCTTCTACAGTTTTAGGAGCAAATTTAGATTTTCTACCTCTTTTGACAAGAATAAAACATTTGCTACCAAAAACTCTAAAATATGAAATATTTGGCTTTTTACCAGTTAGGAGTTCATAGGATGTCTTCTTGAGGATTCGATGAAGATATAACCGGTTGATGGCGTAGCAAGCGGTGTTAACCGCTTCGGCCCAAAACCGATCCGGTGTCTTGTACTCATCAAGCATGGTTCTTGCCATGTCCAATAGAGTTCGATTCTTCCTCTCCACTACACCATTTTGTTGTGGAGTGTAGGGAGAAGAGAACTCATGCTTGATGCCCTCCTCCTCAAGGAAGTCTTCGATTTGAGAGTTCTTGAACTCCGTCCCATTGTCGCTTCTAATTTTCTTGATCCTTAAGCCGAACTCATTTTGAGCCCGTCTCAAGAATCCCTTTAATGTCTCTTGGGTATGAGATTTATCCTGCAAAAAGAACACCCAAGTGAAGCGAGAATAATCATCCACAATAACTAGACAGTACTTACTCCCGCCGATGCTTATGTAAGCGATCGGGCCGAATAGGTCCATGTGTAGGAGCTCCAGTGGCCTGTCACTAGTCATGATGTTCTTGTGTGGATGATGAGTGCCAACTTGCTTCCCGGCTTGGCATGCGCTACAAATCCTGTCTTTCTCAAAATGAACATTTGTTAGTCCTAAAATGTGCTCTCCCTTTAGAAGCTTATGAAGATTCTTCATTCCAACATGGGCTAGTCGGCGGTGCCAGAGCCAACCCAAGTTAGTCTTAGCAACCAAGCAAGTGTCGAGTTCAGCTCTATCAAAATCTACCAAGTATAGCTGACCCTCTAACACTCCCTTAAATGCTATTGAATCATCACTTCTTCTAAAGACAGTAACACCAGTATCAGTAAATAGACAGTTGTAGCCCATTTGACATAATTGGGATACGGAAAGCAAATTGTAATCCAAAGAATCTACAAGAAAACATTGGAAATAGTATGGTCAGATGATATAGCAATTTTACCCAAACCTTTGACCAAACCTTGATTTCCATCCCCGAATGTGATAGCTCGTTGGGGATCTTGGTTTTTCTCATAAGAGGAGAACATCTTTTTCTCCCCTGTCATGTGGTTTGTGCACCCGCTGTCGAGTATCCAACTTGAGCCCCCGGATGCATAAACCTACAAAACAATTTTAGTTCTTGACTTTAGGTACCCAAACGGTTTTGGGTCCTTTGGCATTAGATACAAGAACTTTGGGTACCCAAACACAAGTCTTGGAGCCCTTGTGTTTGCCCCCAACAATCTTGGCAACTACCTTGCCGGATTTGTTAGTTAAAACATATGATGCATCAAAGATTTTGAATGAAATAGCATTATCATTTGATGCATTAGGAATTTTCTTTCTAGGCAACTTGGCACGGGTTGGTTGCCTAAAACTAGATGTCTCACCCTTATACATAAAAGCATGGTTAGGGCCAGAGTGAGACTTCCTAGAATGAATTTTCTTGATTTTGCTCTCGGGATAACCGGCAGGGTACAAAATGTAACCCTCGTTATCCTGAGGCATGGGAGCCTTGCCCTTAACAAAGTTAGACAAGTTCTTAGGAGGGGCATTAAGCTTGACATTGTCTCCTCTTTGGAAGCCAATGCCATCCTTAATGCCAGGGCGTCTCCCATTATAGAGCATGCTTCTAGCAAATTTAAATTTTTCATTTTCTAAGTCATGCTCACTAATCTTAGCATTAAGTTGTGCTATGTGATCATTTTGTTTTTTAATTAAGGCTAGGTGATCATGGATAGCATCAACATTAATATCTCTACATCTAGTACAAATAGAAATATGCTCAGTAGATGTAGATGGTTTGCAAGATTTTAATTCTATAACCTTAGCATGTAGTATATTATTCTCATCTCTAAGGTTAGAAATGCAAACATCACAACCTCTAGCCTTAGCAAGCAATTTTTCTTTTTCATTTCTAAGGCTAGCAAGAGAAACATTCAACTCATCAATTCTAACAAGTAAATCAATATTATCATCTTTAGAATTTGAAGTTGAAACAATACAAACATGAGAATCAACCTTAGCAATTAATTTAGCATTTTCATTTCTAAGGTTGGCAATAGTGTCATGGCATGTGCTTAGCTCACTAGATAATTTGTCACATTTTTCTACCTCTAGAGCATAAGCATTCTTAACCTTAACATGTTTCTTATTTTCCTTGATTAGTAAGTCCTCTTGGGAGTCCAAGAGATCATCCTTTTCATGGATGGCACTAATTAGCTCATTCAATTTTTCTTTTTGTTCCATGTTAAGGTTAGCAAAAAGAACGCGCAAGTTATCCTCCTCATTTTTATCATCATCCTCATCACTAGATGTTTCATATTTAGTGGAGGACCTTGATTTTACCTTCTTTTTGCCGTCCTTGGCCATGAGACATTTGTGGCCGACGTTGGGGAAGAGGAGGCCTTTGGTGACGGCGACGTTGGCGGCATCCTCGTCGTCGGAGGAGGAGTCGGCGGAGCTGTCGTCGGAGTTCCACTCCCGGCAAACATGGGCATCGCCGCCCTTCTTCTTGTAGTATTTCTTCTTTTCTCTCTTCTTTCCCTTCTTGTCGTCGCCCCTGTCACTGTCACTAGACATAGGACATTTTGCAATAAAATGACCGGGCTTACCACATTTGTAGCACACTTTCTTGGAGCGGGGTTTGTAGTCCTTCCCCCTCCGTTGCTTGAGGATTTGGCGAAAGCTTTTGATGATTAAAGTCATCTCCTCATTGTCGAGCTTGGAGGCGTCAATTGGTTGTCTACTTGGTGTAGACTCCTCCTTCTTCTCCTCCGTTGCCTTGAAGGCCACCGGTTGCGCCTCGGATGTGGAAGGTTCGTCAAGCTCGTTGATCTTCTTTGAGCCTTTGATCATACATTCAAAGCTCACAAAATTCCCGATAACTTCCTCGGGGGTCATTAGTGGATATCTAGGATTACCACGAATTAATTGAACTTGAGTGGGGTTAAGGAAAATAAGAGCTCTTAAAATAACCTTAACCACCTCGTGGTCATCCCATTTTTTGCTCCCGAGGTTGCGCACTTGGTTCACCAAGGTCTTGAGCCGATTGTACATGTCTTGTGGCTCCTCCCCTTGGCGAAGACGAAAGCGACCGAGCTCCCCCTCGATCGTTTCTCGCTTGGTGATCTTGGTGAGTTCATCACCTTCGTGCGCCGTCTTGAGTAGGTCCCAAATCTCCTTTGCGTTCTTCAACCCTTGCACTTTGTTGTATTCCTCCTTGCTTAGTGAGGCAAGGAGAATGGTTGCGGCTTGGGAGTTGAAGTGCTCGATTTGGGCCACTTCGTCCGTGTCATAATCCTCATCCCCTATTGATGGTACCTGTACTCCAAACTCAACAACATTCCATATACTTTTGTGGAGTGAGGTTAGATGAAATTTCATTAAATCACTCCACCTAGCATAATCTTCGCCATCAAAAGTCGGCGGTTTGCCTAATGGAACGGAAAGTAAAGGAGTATGTCTAGATGTACGGGGATAGTTTAAGGGGATCTTACTAAACTTCTTGCGCTCTTGGCGCTTAGAAGTTACGGACGGTGCATCGGAGTCGGAGGTGGATGTTGATGAAGTGTCGGTCTCGTAGTAAACCACCTTCCTCATCTTCTTGTGCTTGTCCCCACTCCGATGCGACTTGTGAGAAGAAGATTTTTCCTTCTTCTCCTTGTGGTGAGAAGAGGAAGATCTTTTCTCCTTCCGCTTGGAGGAGTTCTTCTTCTTCTCCCTTCTCTTGGTGCGGGACTCTTCCGATGAAGTGCTCCCTTGGCTTGTAGTGGGCTTGTTGTCGCCGGTCTCCATCTCCCTCTTGGTGTGATCTCCCGACATCACTTCGAGCGGTTAGGCTCTAATGAAGCACCGGGCTCTGATACCAATTGAAAGTCGCCTAGAGGGGGGGTGAATAGGGCGAAACTGAAAATCACAAAAATAATCACAACTACGAGCCGGGTTAGCGTTAGAAATATAATAGAGTCCACGAGAGAGGGCGCAAAACAAATCGCAAGCAAATAATGAAGTGGGACACGCGGATTTGTTTTACCGAGGTTCGGTTCTCTCAAACCTACTCCCCGTTGAGGAGGCCACAAAGGCCGGGTCTCTTTCAACCCTTCCCTCTCTCAAACGGTCCCTCGGACCGAGTGAGCTTCTCTTCTTCTCAATCAAACGGGAACAAAACTTCCCCGCAAGGGCCACCACACAATTGGTGCCTCTTGCCTTGGTTACAATTGAGTTTTGATCACAAGAACAAGTGAGAAAGAAAGAAAGCGATCCAAGTGCAAGAGCTCAAAAGAACACGGCAAATCTCTCTCGCTAGTCACTAAAGGCTTGAGTGGAATTGGAGAGGATTTGATCTCTTTGGTGTGTCTAGACTTGAATGCCTAGCTCTTGTAAGTGGTTGGAAGTTGGAAAACTTGGATGCCATGAATGTGGGGTGGTTGGGGGTATTTATAGCCCCAACCACCAAACTAGCCGTTTGGTGAGGCTGTCTGTGCGATGGCGCACCGGACAGTCCGGTGCACACCGGACATGTCCGGTGCGACAGCCACGTCACCAAAGCCGTTGCAATTTGATCGTTGAAGTTCTGACACATGGGCCCGCCTGGATGTCCGGTGCACACTGGACATGTACTGTTTGATGTCCGGTGTGCCTGCTCCCGCGTGCCTGACAACTGCGCGCTTCTGGCGCGCATTAAATGCGCCTGCAGGTGACCGTTGGCGCGAAGTAGCCGTTGCCCCGAGGTTGCACCGGACAGTCCGGTGTACACCGGACATGTCCGGTGAATTATAGCGGAGCAGTCTTCGCGAATTCCCGAGACTGGCGAGTTCCGGAGCCGCGTCTCAAGTAAGCACCGGACACTGTCCGGTGTACACCGGACAGTCCGGTGAATTTTAGCGCGTGGGCTCTGGAAAATTCCCGAGGGCGACGAGTTTGAGCTTAAGTCCTCTGGTGCACCGGACACTGTCCGGTGTACACTGGACAGTCCGGTGTGCCAGACCAGAGGGGCCTTTGGTTGCTCCTTTGCCCTTTTGTTGAACTCAACACATGGTCATTTTATTGGCTAAGTGTGAACCTTTTGCACCTGTATAACTCATACACTAGAGCAAACTAGTTAGTCCAATTTATTTGTGTTGGACAATTCAACCACCAAAATTTATTTAGGAACTAGGTATAAGCCTAATTCCCTTTCAGCCTCGGCGGGTCCAGGGCTAGGAAGGCACTCGCATTCTCTCGCCCTTCTCAGACTGACGCCTGGTGTGGGTGCCTCTCGGTTTGGATCTGCTCCGAATGGACTTCTTTCTTCTCTTGTGTGCTCTCTCTCTCTATATGTATCTAGCGGTATACTACCTACGTCGCCTCCAGATGCTCAGGTCTTACATATGTATATACGATTTTTTGTAAAATAAAAAATGTGCCGGGCCAGGTCAGCACTACGGGCCGAGGCTACGGCCCAAGCACGACACGGCGCTCGTGCCGGGCTGGCCCAGGCACTATTAAATGGGCCATGCCCTGGGCCGGCCCGCTAGACATGGCCCATTAGGCCATCTATACCTCCGCATGATAATGATGGTCCTCACCTCAGTTGCCGCCACCTTGTTCGCCATCCTGCTTCTTTTCTCTCTCCCCTCATGCCTCCACCTCTGCACCACCCATTCTCGACAGAGGGCATGGGAGCAGGCACCTCCTCCCCGTATTCGTTCGACACCAGCCCCGACACCGACCCGGCAGCGGCTATTGCACGTCCACAAGGATGTTTCACAGCATACACTTACCATCGTTTTCGCCGTCGTCAGACGTCCCGCTCGTCTTCCCGGCCTTCGCCCTGTTCTTCCTCCCCAACCTGCTGCCCCCGCCCATGGTCGCAACCGTGAGCCGACCAACGCTCGTCGATGCGGGTACGGGCAAGTCGATATTGCTCCTGGCTTTTCTTCATGCGTGCCGCCGAGGACATGGTGGCGCCTGCCACGCTTAGGTTATCTCGGCGATGAAGAGTCCAGAATCCAGATCTAAGATATTGAACAATCAAGGCCCGTAGCACGGCAGCAGTCGACATATGCTACGGAGTTGATGGTGGTGTTGTGTCACCTCGGCGGGTCCAGGGCCGGGAAGGCACTCACATTCTCTCGTCCTTCTCGGACTGACGACTGGTGTGGGTGCCTCTCGGTTTGGAGCTGCTCCAGCTAGGCTTCTTTCTCCGCTTGTGTGCTCTCTCACTGTATGTAATTATGTATCTAGCGGTAATACTACCTATGTCGCCTCTAGATGTCCAGGTCTTCGCCGTGTCCTTCTCTGGCAACAAATATGTATGACTGTTTCCTCCCTTCCTGCTCTACGAAACCTTGGAAGAAGGGGAGGCGAGGGATGGGGGTCCCTGATTTGCTGCCTATGGTACCCGTTCGATGGCTCGGCATCGCCTGTTTACGTGGCCTTTCCCTTACCATGATATCGACTCGGTTAGTCAAATAAAAAAATTATGCGAAGAGCGGAGACAATCAATAAAAAATCTTAAGATCTTTTTGGTAGATAGCTTACATGAGTATTGTTGTGAGCCGTCGTAATGCACAGGCAACTGACTAGTATATACATATAGACCAGAGCCGACAGCATTAGACGGCTTTACCACCAACTAAATAGGCCAATCATTGTTATCTGGATTCTAACTCGGCTTGATTATGATCCGGCATAAAAGCTGGATCACTGTCCATTCTAGCACACGCAGCAGCAGGTATTGTTGGTTATGCAGTAGTGATATCTCTACAACTATTAAGACCCAAGTGTAGACCGCCCCCGCCTCCATACGCCTGCACACCCGCAATCCAGCCACCGCCGCGATCCGCCCGCCCGTGCATGCCGCAACCGCGCGATCCGCCCGCCCGCCGCAAAACCGCCGCGATCTCGCGGCCCGCCTGTCCGCCATCCAGCCACCCCGCCGCGACCGCTCCGTGCATGCCTCCACTGTCGCGATCCGCAAAACCGCCGCGATGTGACCGGCGAGATCCGCCCGCCCGCCCACCAGCCGTGACCGGCGAGATCCGCCCGCCCGCCCACCGCAAACCCCGCGCGCGACCGCTCCGCAACCGCCGCTCCCGCCCACGGCTCCTCTTCCTCCTCATCCTCGACGTCGCCGTAGCAGCACCCCGCGCCCGGCTCCGTTCGTCGGCGAACCCTCTTCCCCCGCCCCACCGCAGTCCCGGCCAAGAGATCCGGCCGACCCCGGTGAGCTCTCTCGCCGCGCGCACACCTCGCCGAGTGTAACCACTTTCCTCGTATGGCCGACGTCGCGGCGCACTACGACGACCTGGAGGTCGCTGCCGGCTCCATCGAGGCCGGCTTCGTGCCCTTCCCCCGCTACGGCGGCTGTGGCCTAGGGTACGGGCTCACGCTCTGCAGGAAGCGGCACACGCCCTAATGGTTTGATCCTACGGCGTGCTATCCCCAATTCGTTGGTTTCTCTACTCTGGGTCTGATATCGGGGTTTGCTACGGTGGTAATTGCATGGACACAGTAAGGGAGGAGGTATGGCCAATGGCTACACCACAGCAGCGGCGGCGGCAGCCGTCAGCTCCACAACAGCAACAGCAGAATGGTCGTATTGATCTCAGGGATCTCAAGGCTCAGATGTTGAAGCGGCTTGGTCTGGATCACTCGCGGAGATATTTGGCTACTTGAATGGCTACTTATCGGAGAGGCTCAGCAGGCAAGACTTTGAAAAGCTGTGCTTGCAGACCCTAGGGCAGGAGAACCTCCAGCTGCACAACCGGCTAATCCGTGCAATTCTCTACAATGCCTACCAGGGAAAGTGCCCGCCTCCTCCATTGGATGTAGGCATAGGATTGTGGAATTTATTTTTTTCATCTGGAATTTGAGTATGCCAAAGGAGAAGATGCTTTTCAAAACCTCTAAGTTAGTTGCTAGCTTTTGATTACATATATTTCCACAACCTTTTACACTATGATTAGCAGCTCTTTTTACCTAAATATTCACTGCACCTTTTTGTCCACTCTCAAGTGTTTCTCCTCTTAATTAATTGCTACATGCTGGGTGTATAGTGTATACACAGCCACACAGGTTTAATTGAGCATACACAGGCCTCCTAAAATGGTCCTCTTTTGGGATGTTGCTGGTTGCACAAAGAGTTAACAGGAAAAGGAATGGATGTTTGCAAGAAGGTAATAGTGAAGAAGCTAGGAAGTAGAGCGACCGACATAAACTGCAAATTCATATATTTTCATTTTTAATCATTTTCTTGATTTCAGTTTACAGTAGAGGTTTTAAACAGAGAAAAAATATATCACAGCATAAGGATGCCTATAACCCAAGTTGGTCCGTAGCCCGGTTGTATGTCGGTAGCGACTCTAAAGCCTTGTCGTATTGTAGTATTATTTAATTTGTATCAGTTTAGTTCTAGAAGATAATATATTGGGTGTTTGTTTTATTTTAGACCATTTGATGGGTCATGCCATCGATGGGATAACAGCTGCTAAGTTTTTTTTGTTTGTCTTGTTCTAGAAATGTTGACTGAGTTGGCAAGAAGGGAGAAGGCAACCAACATCAAGCCAGATCATGATATTGATGTAACAAGAGCATTCTGTGCTTCAAAAAATCTATCTATGCGAGTATAAAACAGGAAGGATCAGGACTTAATGTGGACAGTCATATATATCACCTCCTACCTTTTTTTGCAACTTGGTAACAATTATTTATTTAACTATAAACTTATATAGGCCTCAGCTATGGGTGAGCAACAATCCAATATTGTTACAGACTACACATTGAAGTTATAGTCTGCTAGCTGGGGATCTAGCTGTAAGATAACAAATATGACTTCTGTTATCACTAAATTGGGATCTCATGTCTGCTGCTTCCTTATATATACCTACAGATATTAGACTTGGAGGTATGTGCTAATACGCTGGTAGGGAAGGAGATGATGAGGGGTATTTCTGGTGGTCAACGAAAGCATGTCACAATAGGTACCAGTAATGATCAAAATACAAACCCATGACATCTATCCAGATTCTCATATGACTTATCTATCTAGCTAACAGTCTTCTTCATTCTCAACTGGGATTACTATGGGCTTTGCTGGTCATTTAGCCGCTGGTCTTGGTTGCTTTAGGTCTATTTTATTGTGAAAATTTTCAAATTGTCTCTTTATCAACAAGAGACATTGTCATCAGGATGCTAAAACCACAAATTGTATATACCATATATTATACTTGTCAAATCAGTTGCTAAAGTTGTTTTCTAAACTTATGGAAGCAATTTCATTAATATGGACACACCTCTTTACTGTCTGAAGATCCTATATATGGTGGCTATGAAGGTAATATTACATGAAACATTCTTTGTCGCACAATGCAGGGAAGAGTTAATGTGATGAAAAATAGCAGCAGCAAAAGAAAGTGAAGGGAAAACAAAACATCGATCTCTACTTAGTTTTGTGTGAGACACAATTCACGGTTAGCAGGACATTCAATCAACTAGAGTTTGCCGCTATTTGTGACTAGAGTTCGACCTGTGACTCCATGAAAAGCCCGAACTTCGAGTACGTAGACAATGGGGGTTGCTCGATGCTGGCTTCGTTGCAGCGATGGACGGATGAACATCTGCATACATCAAAGGACAGAGACGTTGAAGGTCTGCTGAGATTCAGATTTCCATTTTTAAGTATGTTTTTGTCAATTTTCTTGTTGATTCAGTCGCGTGTGGCCTGTTTTCTTTTGCAGAAAATAAGTGGGAGAAAAATGGCTTTGCCCTAATGGAAATTGACAGCATCTGTGAAGTTGACAGCAACTTCGAGGATCCACAGTTGTGCATCGCTCTGGCTTCTGACATCTACATGCATCTACGAGAAGCTGAGGTAACACATTCTTTCCTAAACCCTGGTGCCAAAATGGTTTCCCTCAAGCACTGAACATAAGAAATCTTGGCTTGACTGCAAAATATCTACATTGATGCCACTTAATAAGCTAGGTTGTAGTGTACTTACAACTTACTTTAAGCGTGTTTGGTCATTTTATAATTGCAGCTTACCAGTGTGGAACACTTCCTGATTGTGTTTTTTTTTTGAAAAAAAGAACATTTTCTGATTTTTTTTATGTGAAGTTTCATTGTTGGTGCATTAATGAAGCTCGATTTGATCAAATTCTTTTCGAAGGAAAATTGAGCTACACTTCATCTGTACATACGTTGAAGCATCTTAGCAAGCTCTGCTTCTTCCTTGTTTGTCACTAATAGTGTGCTTTGCTTTCTAGCAGACGAAGAAAAGACCATCGACTGATTTCATGGAGATGATTCAAAAGGATGTCAACCCTAGCATGAGGGCAATTTTGATAGACTGGCTCGTGAAAGTAAGCTTTTCCTGCTAAGCATAAGAAAAGCCTAGAGAATAATCTTGTCAACTTATATTCATGATAGGTTTTCCTCGTGCAGGTTGCTGAAGAATATCGTCTGGCTCCTAATACCTTGTACCTGACAATCAACTACATCGACCGTTATCTTTCTGGCAACAAGATCAACCGCCAAAGGCTGCAATTACTTGGTGTTGCTTGCATGCTTATAGCGGCGTAAGATTTTTTGTCTCCTCCCCTTTATTTCTTTCAGTTATCATTAGGTTGTTGGCATGCTTGATTTTGACGTCTTGAAAACTTCAAATCCATAAAATACGAGGAGATATGTGCACCCGAGGTAGAAGAATTCTGCTACATAACAGACAATACATACTTTAAAGACGAGGTTTGTTTTGTGTGTGTGTTTAAAAAAAGATACAGCAGACATTATCTGATATTCTCTTGTTTGTCACTCACTGTCACTAATAAATAACCTGTACATTCAAAGGTTCTAGAAATGGAAGCTTTTTTTGCTGAACTACTTGAAGTTTGAAATGACAGCGCCTACGACAAAGTGTTTCTTGAGGTGCTTTTCTGTTCTGTCACCATACTCTGGACTTGTACCGTGCATTTTACCAATTTCTATGTGTCGCCTCTGTTTGCAGGAGAGGGAGAGAGGGCGGAGAAAGCATAGGATTCGAGGTTGTCACGCTCGACGGTAGAACTGGACCCCTTTCCTCACGCAAGGTTTCCAGGTTGCGATTATGCATTTATGCTTGTTCTAAATTCTGATATTAATAAGGTAATTGTTGGTATTTGTTTATCACCGTGTATTTGGGTATTTGGAATTTTGAAATGTGTCCCTACCTTGGAAATTATCTGATACTGGAGATTGTCAGAAGTCTATATTGTATCTAACAGCAGCACGAACACACTTCACTGAAATGTCCACTTCTTAAGTCCATCTTGCACAATAAGATTCACAATATATGTAGCGCATCTCATATGATGGTACTTTCCTACAAGTATGGTACCTTTACTATTATTTAGTTGTTTCTTCAGATATGATAAACCACTGTTACTATTTTTTCCCACAACTTATTTTCTTCATATCTGACTCAGATTATTTTCTTCATATCTGACTCGGATAACTTACTATCCTACACTTTAACTCCTTCTGTGTTCCTACTCAACAAGTAGGGCCTTGTTTTGATGGAGAAGTAATGAAGTCCTGCTGCTTGAGAACAGGCAAGTCTGTGGGTTTTTGAAGAACAGTAGCCTGCCGAGCATTCATTATTCTTTGGTTGAGTCAGCGGAAGCTGTTTATTTTTTTGTTAAATAATTAAGTATTACTCTTGGACCTTGGGTATACCATCTGGTGATTGGTTTGCTGGTGAATTTTGGTCTCCTAGACTGGTGTTGGTCATGATGTTCGAATTGTTAAATATTTCAATTATAGGTTTAATCAGTCTTACCTTTCCTATATTCTCTTGGAACATGGAGCAACAAATCAGAGCTCCAACTCTTTTATTTTAAAAAAACGAGGCACTGTACTTGTCCTGTGATCCTAACTGTCAAATTGGCATGTATTTTGTGGAATGTAGGTGAGCGACAAAATGAACCCCAGTGACTTGGTGAAGCTGATTGAGATTCTGGACCCTTCAAACAAACCTGGAAGGATCACCATAATTACAAGGATGGGGGAAGAGAACATGAGAGTGAAGTTGCCTCATCTCATCCGTGTTGTTCGCAATGCTGGATTGATTATCACATGGATTACTGATCCTATGCGTGGAAACACCAACAAGGCCCCTTGTGGCCTGAAGATTCGTCCATTTGACTCAATTCTGGCGAGTGACCTTCCACCGGGAACTTCTTGTTCCTATTATGATCAATTTGAATGAACCTCAGTTTTCGTTTGGGCATTCATATGGCTGTATTAGGAATATGGAATGATACCTGAAGTTCCCATCTCTTCTTTTGCTCTATGTTTCTACTTTGTAAGGCTATAAGCTTGTAGAGCTTAAGGGCATATTTCATACTTCTGGAATATTGTATCTGCTTATGATTTAATAGAAGTAGGATCACTAGGCTACTTATCCTCAATAGGTCAATAATGTTCTTGGCTGGGCTGGGGGGTAAACGACCATGTTCAAATTGTTAATTCATTTTTAAGGTAGCATACTTTGGGTCTGCATTTTAGGTGCTGCTATTAATGAGTTTTGACCCTAAGTTCTGATAGAAGCCATTTGCTGATGTATTCTCAGCTTCATGAATGGATGTTAAAATACCACTCTAAGGGCAATGCTTTGATCAATGATTTGGTTGACACATTGGATCTGTATAGTTCTATGTTTGCTCGTTTACTCTAGACATGTATTTCTACTGGAGTGTTTACACTTGATCTAGGAACATTCCATTCTGGCCTTCCAACTAATACCTTACCATTGCTCTAATCGCGAACTCCATATCTAACAGGCTGAAGTGCGTGCATTCTTCGACGTGCATGATCAAGAAGGAAGTCACCCAGGAGGCATCCACCTTGAAATGACTGGGCAGAACGTGACCGAGTGCATTGGTGGATCAAGGACTGTGACCTTCGATGACCTGAGCGACCGCTACCACACCCACTGTGACCCAAGGCTGAACGCCTCCCAGTCCCTGGAGCTTGCCTTCATCATTGCAGAGAGGCTCAGGAAGAGGAGGATGCGGTCGGGGCTCTACAACAGCCTGCCTCTGCCACCACTGGCTTTCTAAGTAGCCGAAACTGAACAGAGAAGGTAGAGGGATAGTTGCGGCGACTCAAAAGATTACGCCTATTTATTTGTTGATGCTTGGTGTGGAGGCCTGGTGGGTGCTCTTGGCACAAGTTACATGCTGGAGAACAGAGGACGCGGGACACGGTGTCTGTGACTACTAACCAGTTGACAAGCATAGAGCAGTCGTCGTCTTCGTGCAAGACGAGGAGGCCGGAGTCGTCGAGGACGAGCAACGTGGAGGCCCAGACTCAACACCAGTGCCTGGACTAAAATGAGAGGTGCTTAATCTCAACGGTAAAGATTTTGTTGTGCTAGAATATTTTTTTGGTTTGTCATGTGGATTAAAATTTGACGTTTTCTATCACATTTTTTAAGACAAAATGTTCATATTTGCCGCTATGTCATCCTCTTTATACTTCATTTTTTGCTGCAGCTCTCGTTCCAGATGTGGACGAATCAGATGCAAGATATGTTGAACTCAAAAAAAGGGTGACAATGCATTTCGACAGAAGGAATTTACTACTGCCATTGATTTCTATTCCCAGGTTTAATGTGTTCTGCTCTTCTATTTTATATGGATGTCACATAGATGCTGGAGTTGCATGATTGGATGTGATTAGAGTCATAGGTTCAATGTCTTCCAATATGATCCTTAATATATTAAGGCACTAATGGAAAACAGCTCTGGGTTATATACGCTAAAAATATTGCTGTTAGAACAGGTATATTGCATATCAATGCATTTTATCATAGTACTTCGCATCTAAATGTATTTTACCATTACATATTGACTCCGTAGCAACGCACGGGCATACACCTAGTATCGATATAAGACACAAGCTTATTTTTTTAAAAAAAAAAATCCTAACTTTTAAATATTCCACTTATAATACCTTGGTCATCAGTGTTTTGTGGGCTAAGTTAACGCCGCTAAGCCCTGATAACAAACTAGGGACAGATTGACTATTCTTTTCACAAAAATAAAAAAGAAAGGACATACACGCAAACTTTAAAAACATAGATATAAAATTGAAATTAAAGAACATCTTCGAGTAGGGACAACCATGCAACAATCAATCCCTTACTTTTTCGCTAGCTTTCTTGTACAGGAAGCACTTGATGAGCTAGAGCTGTAATCATAATAAGATACTTGACTACATGTCTCGTACGGGTACGGCACTATATATAAAATAAAAACAAACGTATACATCATCACGTGCAGGACTAGTGCTTGGTCCGTACATGTGAGACACGGTCAGCACTGGCAGACGTCATCGAGGCGGTCACAGTCAACATGTAACCCAGCTGACGTACGTAATGAGTCAATGCGCACTTGCACAGCACGAGACATACATTTCCTGCTACAGCTAGTAGCGCAGCATATCCTAGTAGTAGCAATGCATAAGCTAAGGGTCAACTCTTCTCCACCTCTCCAATGCTCACTAGTGCTATCCATGATGGAAAGCGCCAATGATAGGCCGTCTCACATGCTTCTCCACCCAACAAAAAGAAGATTCGCCCCGACCTGAGGCTGTCTCTAAAATAGTTGTATTTTTTTTAATTTCAAAAAGTGATAAATAAATGTTAAATAGCCTAGTACTAGGGTTTAGAGTTTTGGGTTTATTTTTTTGTGATTTATTTTATCACTTAAGATAGTTTGTATTTGACTTAAAATTTTATATTTTTGAATAAATATTTTAAATAAGACGATTGATCAAAATTTTCAAAAAAAATCAACGGTGTCATATATTTGTGAACGGAGATAGTATAGTATATAGGTGGAGCCATATATGGGGAACGGATGGAGACGTGTATGTAGGGAAAAAATCTTTTAAAGAGAGATAGTAAAATATATTGAAAATACAGATAAAAGAGAGAATTAAAGAAAAATGGTTGGAGATAGCCTAAGGTGAGCTGGCTCTGCTGTGTGAATGAGCGGGCGAGAAGCAAGGGACATAATAAATAAGTAAATAAAGATACAAAATCCTTTCTCTTGCTCAACGTCGGCCAGCACGATCGTAGGTTTGAACATGGCAAGTTAATTTGTTTCTCCCTACACCATTTCAATCTGAGTCTGTCCACTTCTTCCTTATATATTCTTCCATTCATTGAAACTCATGTAGAAATAAGAGGTGATTCCAGTTGGAAGAGTTGTATTTATCACATGCATGACAGCATGAGTGATACAATAATTATTCATATGTGCATGCTGATGGCAATATGTGCACTAGCACCTGCTAGGAATTGTCAGCTAAAAAGAAGGTAGTTTGTGGGTGCACCTTCTGGTTTTGTTCTTTCCTTAGGAGCTTGCTTAACTTAATTAATCTTAGAGGAAGATTTTTAATTCTATGTAAATTGTTCGTGGATTTGTATAATTGAAAGTATGAAGGGATGCTTCCGGCTTCTCTTGCCCTTTGACTGAAAAAAAGTGATGCAAGTGTAGGTTGGGCTTACCTTTGAGCATTCAGTTCTTGTACTTTAAATCGATATGCACAGAAAATCAGAAAATTGGTTTATGCAGTCAACTGGAATATTTAAATACTGTTGCAACTAAAATTGTAGCAGTGGGAGATATATTTGACAACCAAAGATGATAATGGTGAGAATACTTGTAAGAACCACAATATTCGCGCAACATAAATTGTGTTTTGGGAAGCAAACCTGAGCCAAGTCCTTGCGGGCGTTGGAAAAGTTTTAAGCATGATCAGACCAGTGGGGATTCAAATTATGGAGGCCAGTCGGCAGCAGCAGAACCTACCAAAATGGTCAAATATCACATTAGAACAAAGAAAACATACATGCAGACGTAACAGTTCATGACAACATTTATTATTATATGAAAAAGAGCATATACAGATAGTTTTTTCTTTTCATAAAAATATCTGTATACACAGTCAAATAAGAGGAATGGCTAAATCTGGCAAAGGCAAAATCCATCAGGGCATCCCACAGAACAATTATCACAAATGTATTACCATATTATGAAAAAATCCTTAAGAGCTTACAAGGACACCTAGATCATAATAAACATATCCAAGAACTATTATCTATCTAAAAATTTAGTGTTAGGTAAGATATTCAAATATTCTTCTCGGTAAGACAAGTTCCTACTAGAAGCATTTTTGAAAGCAAACAAAGAAACACATAAAATTCTTAAACCAGCGTAAGATCTAAGCACCATTCAGTATCGGCAGAAACCAAATGACAGTCAGAATTCAGAAACCAGCATAAAAACATGAACTGTAAATCCTAAAACAAAGAAAGGTATGACAGGTAAAAGATATGTTTTCCTTATGCCAATTAATGGTGATTCGTAGTTCAAACCTTGCTGATAGAATCATCTGAATCATCGGTACAACATTTATGTCAGTCATCCACCAGCTCAGTTAAAGATGGCTAGATGGGTCGTGTCTGGCGTGCTGGCCCAAGTCACAACCCATTTAATAGTGCCGAGGTCCGACCCGACACGATACAAATCAGGCCCGTGCCAGCCCGGCACGAAGGGCGTGCCGTGCTTGGGCCACCTCTTCGGCCCGTAGTGTCGGACAGACCCAGCACAATTATTTTTTTATTTTACAATAATTAGTGTATATATATTGAATAAGAATCCTTCATAAGGCACAAAATATCCTTGGTTGTGTTGGTTAGCCGCACTCAGCTAAGGCCACGGAGGAGCCGCCCAAGGTTCGAACTTCTATTTTTGGTCACTCGTTCTCAAATGTTGTGAATCAAGAACAAGACAACACAATTGTTAATTATTAGAGACCTTCGTCTTTCTAAGCATTATCTCCCCATGGATATAATACTCATCAGACGAAGGTCATGAAGGACATACCTTCATCATTTAATGTGTAAACAGAAATGCAAAGAGACGAAGATAGTAACTGCATCTCGTTAATTCATTCATATTTGCATTCTATAAAACATGTATGAATATTAACAGAATCCATATTACATAAATACCTTCGGCTTGCTCGAAGATGGAGACGCGAAAAAGTGATTACAATTCAGCGTGAACAATACGGTGTTACTGTTCACCTATTTATAGGCACGGGACGCAGCCCAGGTGAAATTACATTCATGACCCTCAACATTTATCTACAGACAACCTAGATTACTAAAGTCTATCTGATCTTTTCTTCTTCTGCTTGACTTGAACCAAAGCTGATGGTAGCTTCGGCATTTGGCAATGTTGCTTCTACGCAAGGTCTTCGTCTTGAGAATCTTCGGCACA
This sequence comes from Zea luxurians, assembly GCA_029449295.1. NCBI lineage: Eukaryota > Viridiplantae > Streptophyta > Magnoliopsida > Poales > Poaceae > Zea > Zea luxurians. The sequence continues at coordinate 10,343,180 of JAOPSE010000035.1, forward strand.
GGAAGGGAAGACTTCTGTATCATTTTGCCGAAGGTGTTTTTGTCTTGAGGACTTTCGGCGGAGAACAAGACCCCCAACACCTATCCACCCGGCTTTTTTGCATTTTCACTGTTTATTCCTATATAACAGATTGGGCCCAACATGCTAACAGGTCGACCCGGCACAGGCCAATGTGCCGTGCTTGGGCCACGGCACATGGGCCAACCTGACACGGCCCGATTAGTAAACCGGGCCTAACGGGCCATGCCCTAAACAGGCCATGCCGTGGCGGGCCCATGCCAGACCGGGCCGGGCCACCCATTTGGCCATCTATAAGCTCTGCACACAACCAAAAAGTTGCTTGGATTTGAAACAATCACATGATATAACACATAAATCCTAAATGACTTAAACTGCCATTTGAACAGCATGTAAACAGTAAACAAAAGTTGCTATCAACCCAGCACACAACAAAATGGAACTGCCTGGTATTAGCTGGTTCTGGCTATCTTTTCTTAACATAAGACTTAACTCTTCATTGTGCAAAGAGATGCACTCCAACATCTGATCTTAACAGAACTGTGGAAACAGTTTATGCATCCAGTGGACTGAAACTGAAAGCGACCATTGTGAACTCTGAAATATAGTGGCAGATCCAGATGTGGTAACGATTTTAATTCACTGGACACAGTCCGTCAATGCAACACCATCATTTCCAATAACATGCTACAGATTCAATCCTACCAGAATGCTACAACAGCAGATTCAACACACGAACTGGACGAAAAGAAACTCCAGTCGCTTAGCAAAATGCCGCGGACCACACTTGTAACACAATTACACAATCCTATACGGAACGACAAGCGTGCACCTGAGGTAGACACGGCCGCCATGTGGAGGTCGTCGCCCTTCTCCACCACCACCTCCATCTGCCCCTCGTCACTGCCTCCCTTTCTCTGGAGCCAGTAGATATGTGGAGGCGGGAGCTAGTTATAGAGCATATTTCATGTGTCGTTGATATGCTGTCGTACTGTACGCTTGAGTGATGCATATCATCTTATCCAGAGTTCCCACTCTAAACATGGGGGGGGGGGGGGGGGATTTGGTGATTGGGGCAGGTAGGCATCTGTTGTCCTTGGATCCAGAAAACAGAGATAACTATAAGATGTTGGCTGGTTTTATGTTTCAACTGGGAGAACCGGAGAAGTACAAAGTTCTCGATGTCAAAATAACTGGACTTGAGACTAGGCTGTAGCTGGACTGAAGTTGGCTAAAGATTGCAATACATGCTAGAAGGTATGATTTCAGCATGTTTGCATGTTCTTTAAAAAATGATTGCATCAATAAGTGTGAATCAACATTTGAATCTCAGTTGGAATTTCTTGTACCATATAAAGATCACTTGTGTTAATATAAAGCAAAAACTCCTCTAGTATCATTTCAAACTTCAAAATTGTACCTTGTCTCACCATGTGGGTCCTAGCATGGTTTTTAAAGCGGTAAGGCGGTCCAAGGCGTTGGAGGACCGCCTGGACACCTAGGCGGCGCCTAGGCGTTAGACCACCGCCCGGACGCCTAGGCGACGCCTTAAAAACAGAGGGTCCTAGTGTGATCATGCAGCCCACTGCTGAAAGCCTGAAATGGATGAAGTGAAGGGACACAGTTTACTAATACTACTATTACTATACCTGGAATGGAACATTTGGTATTCGATTGAACAACTAGTAACAGGTGTAAAGCTCCAAAGTACACAAAAAGAACAAGAAGAGGGCGAGCTGTTGCCATAGACAATGGTATCTCTCTAGAGAGAATGGTAAGCGACAGCTCTTGGGCTTCATTGGAACTATTTTTTTTAGGAAGTGATCAGCCGTTGCAACTTCATTTTTTTCTCGAATACGCAGGAGAGATGCATATCATTTCATTAGAAGGAGGACGAAAAGAAAGAAATTACACACGCCCAGCCAAAGGCTAAGGCACATAGACACACACACTACCCACAAGGTTGGACTACAGAGAGCCGGTTAGAAAAAACCAGCAACAGCAGCCAGCAACCTGACGACTCTAAGGCAAAAAACCTACATCATCCACATCCTGCGCCAACTGGAGCTGGAGGCCTTTAGCACCAGCCTTGCTCCAACACCAGGCCTCCTCTCCAGCATTGGAGAGAGCAGTAGAGAGATAGGGAGTCGCACCATTGAAGATAATATCATTCATGTGTCTCCATAAGGTTCAGGTCCCTAATATGATGAGAGAATTTAATCCCTTCTTCAAAGCTTTATCGTCACAGACACTGCCTGCAGCCACCACTCCAAGGACTCCGACCCGGGTTGAGGTGAGAGCACAGACAGACCCAGCCTTTGCAGAAAGTAGAACCAAAATTGCCTAGCAAAAACACAGCCAGCTAGAAGGTGGTTAATAGTTTCCTTTTCCCGATCGCATAGCACACAAAGAGTGGGGTGGGGGAGTGGGGTGGGGGAGATTCCTTTTAGCCAATCGGTCTGCTGTCCAGCAGCGGTTGTGAGCAATAAGCCACATGAAGAAGGAACATTTTGGGGGAGCCCACCCTTTCCACACTAGGTCAGCTGCCCCAAATAAGGTTGAACCTAGAAAAAAGGCATCATAGGCTGATTTGGCCGTGTATTGTCCTGAATTAGAGAGCCTCCACAGGTGTTTGTCAGGAATTCCTTGCTGCAGGATTATTCCCTCTAACTGCTCCAAGATAAGCAAGAACTCCTAAAGGATTTGCAAAGTAAGAATTCCATGAATGTCCCTCAACCATCTCCAATCAGCCAAGGCCTCGGCTACAGTTCTTTTATTGATAATTCTCTTGGAAACCGATCTGAGTAGTGAGGAGCCCAATCTTGTAAACGTTTGCCCCGCAGCCACCTATCTTTCCAAAACAGCATTGACTTACCATCACCTAGCTCAGTTACCATGGCCAAAGAGAAGAAACTGTGGACCGTGGAATCTGCATGTAGTTTGAAAACAGCCCAAGGCTTGTCCGGCTCAGTTTTCCTGAGCCACAACCATCTTAATCTGAGAGACCAGTTAAGGCATTGAAGATCCGAAATCCCAAGACCCCCAAGCTCCTTAGGCCTTGTTACTTTCTTCCAAGCAACAAGACGATGCCCTCCTTTAGCATTCTTTCTGCCTCTCCATAAGAATCCTCGCCTGATTTTATCAATGACATGAATTAATCCCTAAGGAAGATCCAGAGCCATAGCATGATAAATTATAGTTGCAGTGAGCACATACTGAACCAGAACAGCTCTCCCAGCTGTAGTCATTCGATCAGCCTTCCAGCCAGGTAGAAGGTCGGCTACCTTGACTACCAGAAATTGCAGTTGTGCCTTGGACAACTTCCTCAATGATAGGGGCAACCCGAGATATTTGAAGGGGAAGCCATCCACCTTACAAGGGAGCTGATTCTGAATGGATTCAATTAGTTCTGGCGCACAATGAATAGGAAGCACACTACTCTTCTGAATGTTTGTCTTCAATCCAGAGGCCTCCCCAAAAAGTTGTAAGATCTTTAGAATCAGCTCAATCTCTGCAGGTGAAGGTCTCAGGAATAGGACCACATCGCAGCGTACAAAGAGAGCCTATGAAGATTGGATCTCGAGGAGAGGGGATGGAGAAGACCAGCTTCAGCTGCTCTAGAAATCAGCAGGTTAAGAGTATCCATAACTATGATGAAAAGCATGGGAGAGAGGGAATCTCCTTGCCTCAACCCTCGATGATCAGAGATGTAGTCACCTGGGACACCATTCAACAGAATCTGTGTGGAGCAAAAGTAGAAAGGATGCCACTAATAATATCTCTCCACACATATCCAAACCCCAATTTTTTCAACACCTCCAAAAGAATGGGCCAAGATACGGTGTCAAAGGCCTTAGAAATGTCCAATTTAAGGAGGATTCTGGGCTGTTTCTGAGCATGAAGATATCTAGCAGTTTGCTGCACCATCATAAAGTTATCTTGCATAAATCTATCTTTAATGAAAGCACTTTGGTTTTTTGAAATTAAGCAATCCAGTTTTGCCCCGAGCCTATTGGCCAAGATCTTTGTCATGAGCTTAGCAAAACTGTGAATCAGGCTAATGGGGCGATAATCAGCAGCCCCATCAGCGCCCTCCCTTTTTGGCAACAGCGTGATAAAGGCAGAGTTGAGGAGGCGAAGGTTTCTGAAGTCCCTCCTCCACACAACACCAATGGCTCGCATCAAGTCATCTTTGATTATAGGCCAGCAATTCTTGTAAAACTTTCCAGTGAAGCCATCGGTCCTGGGGCTTTGTTATTGGAGAGGTTCTTGATAGTGATCCACACTTCCTGTTCCGAAATAGGCTCGTCCATTCCAATGCACTGAGATCATGCTGCTGTATGCCTAATTCTTCCAGGTTAAGGGTGCAGGTTCGATCATCACTAGATCCAATCAGGTTGGCATAAAAGTCCCACAGGATATGAGCCCTTTCCTCATGAGCTGTAATGACCTGGTTCTCCTTCTTTAGCATAGCTATAAAGTTCTTTTGCTTGCGATGCTTGGCATGTAGGTGAAATAGATTAGAATTCGCATCCCCACACTTGAGCCACGTGATTCTCGATCTAATTCTCGCCACTGAGCGGAGCAGCGAGGATAGAGCCAGGGAATGCTTCTTCAAGGCTGATAGCAGCCAAGCCTCAAGTTGGCTAAGCGCTCTGATATCTCTAGCTATCTCCAATTGATGAATGATCTCTCTTGCATTTTCTAGCTGTGCTTTAAAATGCCCGACTTTTTTATCACTCCAACTTTGAAGGCCTCTAGCTGTAGCCCTTAGCTTGGAAGAGAACGTTTCCAAGAGACACCTAGTGGCTAGGACAGACCCCCAGGCCAAAAGGACAGCTTCATGAAAGCCTTCAAACTGAGGCCAAAAGTCTTCGAAATGGAATCTCCTCTTTCCTTGATGCCCATCATTCAGTCCCAAGATGAGTGGACAGTGGTCAGAATCTTCGGAAGCTGAGCTCTGCAGCAGATAATTAGAGAACTTATGATCCTAGTCAACAGAGCAAAATATCTGTCCAGCTTGACAAGCACTGGGGAGCTACCCGAAACAGAACTTGCCCAAGTGAATCTTCTGCCTACCAGAGGTATCTCTTTGATGGCCAAGTCATTGATCACTCTTCGAAATCTTCCCATCATTGTACGGTTCAGATTTGAATTGTTCTTGTCTTCGTCCTTATAAATGAGGTTAAAATCTCCTCCCACTAACCATGGTCTTGGACATTGGGCTCTTATATCTCTTAATTCTTGCATGAATAAAATCTTGTCATTTGAACTTTGAGGGCCATACACACATGTTAACCACCAGGGGTCCCCAATATTTGGGCAGAATTGGACGGACACACTAAATCTGTCCACTCTCGAAGCTTGGACAAGACCTACCGACAACCTCCAGGACACCAGAATGCCGCCACTAGCACCAACTGCTGGGAGGAAGATGAGGTTGTTATCAAAATCTGTCCCTAACATGGAGAGGATGCAGCGTCTAGAACAAATTGGCATTTTTTATTCTCGCAAACAGACTACATCAATACCCATTGAGACAAGGAATTTAATCCCCTCACATTCCAAAATAAAATACGCCTAGGATCCATAAAGCTTACTGACAAAAGAGAACGACCACAACCCACACACAGACTACTCAGCAGCCTAGCTGGAGCGGAGCTGGCGCCTCAAGGTCTGGCACTGTCCAGCCAAACAGCGCCGAATATGGAGCGGAGCTGGCGCCTCAACAGCCTAACCTGCTCTTGATTAAGTTGTTGAAGGAACAGCTTGGTATAAGCATCAAGGGCTTTTTGAGATAGGAGATCAGAACCATCTGAAATCTTCAGAGCCTTCATGACGTTTTTCTTGGGTCTACCAGGTCGAATATGAGCCGAATCAGCGCTCAACCCTGCTAGTCTTCTGTTGCGCCTCAACTTTTCCTTCGAACGAGGTTCCCTTGACATTCTCGTCCTGCCAGCCCCTGGAGTCAGGAGCACTGCGCCGATCATTGAGGTAACTCTGCTCAGGATCCGCTCCTGGGGCGATGACAGGTGAGACTGAGTCTGCTGTTGCACTGCAAGGTTGCAACTTCATTTGTCTTGGGCTTGAACAGCTAAACTTTCTGAGGTAGGAAGCTACTGCAAATGAATAAAATAATAGAGTAACTTCAATCTAATTTGGCTTCACTGGAAGATTTTTAAAAGGGCGCCTAATTATTAAGGATAAAGAGAGAAGCTTACCACTTTTTCCTATACTACATGTTTTTACTAAGAAAACCCACATTCTTCAAGCACACTAACATGATCAGAAGATCTTCCAGACTAGAAGTTTGGGGAGGACGAGGTTAGACTTCTATATGTAATATCAGTTTAGCATACCCAACTTCATTTTTGAAATAATAATTGTTGAACTTATCTTTTTTTACCTGCCTACGTTTTTGTTGCACCACTGGTTTGCTACCTATCTTCTCATATGTGCTTGATAAAATGGTTGAACCAAGTTGCTTGAACTTATATATCAAGCAAACGCCCAGAGCGTGGTACAGTCCATTCGCCACCTTCTTACTCTCGCAGGGCTTCGTCGAGACCAAGTCAGACACCTCCTTGTTCGTCTTCCACCGCGGATCGGACACGGCGTACCTCCTCTACGTCGACGACATCGTCCTCGCGGCCTCCTCCATCGAGCTCCTGCGTCACATCATCTCCTCCCTCCGGCAGGAGTTTGCAATGAAGGACATGGGTGAGCCGCACCACTCCCTAGGGGTCATCGTCGAGCACCGCTCCCTTGGGATGTTCCTCCACCAGCGCCAGTACACCCTGGACATCCTGGAGCACGCTGGCATGGCTGACTGCAAGCCGTGCGCAACTTCGGTCGACACCCAGGGCAAGGCCTCCTCCGACTATAAGGCTCTGGTGGCCGACCCCACTGGCTATCGAAGCCTAGCCAGGGCTCTCTAGTACCTCACCTTCACCCGCCCTGACATCGCCTACACTGTCCAACAGGTGTGCCTCCACATGCACAACCCCCGTGAGCTGCACCTCACCGCCATGAAGCGAATCCTGCAGTATCTCCTGGGTACCCCCGACTTCGGCCTTCTTCTTCACCAATCCAAGACCACCGAGCTTCGCGTCTACACCGACGCCGACTGGGCGGCTGTTCGGACATAGCCTAAGGCTAATACTGCACTAGGCAAAAACAGAGCCTAGTTCTAATTTTAATCTGTAAAGTGTAAACAATGTAGTCTACAGTGCGATACATTATTTTGCACGGCCATATGCACGCCCTACTGAGCATGGCCTTAGTAGCTAGCATCTTGCTTTGGCATTTATATCCACTGTGATTGGTTCATCAATGATGTTTTTTAGAATAAATACTTGTTATTTGATGTAACAACCCACATGCCATCACCTAGTAAATGGAATACACAAAATAATTTGTGACTACTAATGTCGGTACCCTGAAACTAGGGTACCCCCTGCTACTGTACAAAGACGCGGAACCCACGCAGCTATCCCTTAGTCGCGTGGCAGAAGTGTTGTGTGTGGGACCGAGCTGCGTCTCGCCCCAGTCGCGAGCGGCTACTTTGGGTCCACAGCAGCACCCGACTCCGCCACATGGGCGGGTCCGAAGCCGCCATGTGTCCAGAGAAGGCGGCATGCTCCAAAGCATCAACAGTGAGTCTGGACCCCCACGGGAGGGCGCTGGACCCCCGTATATACAGTCCGAACCCCAAGGTTGGTCCCGGACCTCCGCGTGTGCAAGCTGGACCCCTGGAATGGGATCCAGACCCCCCCCCTATGGGGTCTAGGTCACCCATAGGGGGGTCCCAAGGTCCCAGGACAGAACGCACCCGGACCTTGAACAGGACCCAGGCAGGGTCCGGTACCGACACGTGTCCAGACCTAGTCTGGTGCGGACCTGTCCGCATACGCTTCTGCTCCCCGCCCAGGCGGAGACCCGATGCTGCCACGTGGCCTACTACGCGTGACGTAAGCCAGCGGGCGGAGCCTGATGTAAGGCCTCCGGGTTACGCGGCCCCTGCATTTATTGCGAATAAGGCGCGCCGCCTGTCCATCCCGCTGACAGGCGATGTGCCGTCTCGGCATTTAATGAGACTTGTCCATTCCGCTGACAGGCGACGACCTATCTGCTGACAGGCGGCGACCTGTCCATTCCGCAGGCGGCGTGCCTGTCCATTCCGCAGGCATTTAATGTTTTTCTATAATTCGTTTAAATACTTAATTAATTTTAGTTTTAAAAACAAATAAAAACAGAGCCTAGTTCTAATTTTAATCTGCTGCTCTGGTCGTTGCAACCGTGACTGGGGGCCGGAACGAGCGCAACAAGCGCCCAAGGCCACAGGGGGGCAACAGCGGCTCATGCCCTGTGCACCCCAACAGTCGCCACAGCGCCGCGGAGTGCCGCAAGATCATTAAGCTCGCGAAGCGCGTCAGCGAACGGCGCTAGCAGACCTCCAAGGATGGCTCCCCACCTTGTCGCCGGCCTGGCAAGGAGAGGGTCGACGACGGTGACGTGACCGCCGAAGAACAGGACCTCGGGTATCAGTCACCCGAGGGGGTCCTGAAGGACATCTTCACCGGGGACTCCGACTCCGGTGGCGAGAGCGACCGCCGCAAGAAGTTGTACGTCATGTACGGTGGGAGCTGGGAGCTCACCTCCCGCAGGAACGTCAAGTCCCTGCGCCGCGAGGTCCTGTCGGCGACCCCAGGGGTCCCGAAGGCTGCTCCACACCAGCGGTGGAGGAGCACCACTATCTCCTTCGGGGCATCCGACTGCCCCGACAACATGGCAGGGGCCGGTATACTACCACTCATCACCGCCCCTGTCATCGCCAACATGCGGCTGCACCATGTGCTGATTGACGGCGGAGCAGGCCTCAACGTCATCAGTCATGCTGCATTCAAGCAGCTGCAGATCCTGGGGTCCCGTCTGGGACCCTCTCACCCATTCTCTGGAGTGGGCCCACAGCCGGTGTATCCCCTTGGGAGCATCGCCCTCCCGGTAACATTCGGGACCGAGGAAAACTTCCGCACGGAGAGCGTCCAGTTCGACGTCGCGGAGGTTAACCTCCCCTTCAACGCCATCATTGGCAGGCCGGCTCTGTACCAATTCATGGCCATTGCCCATTACGGGTATTTGGTCCTCAAGATGTCGTCCCCGGCTGGGGTCCTCACCGTACGGGGCGACCGCGCTGCTGCGGTGACGGCTGTCGAGAAGCTGCACGCCCTAGCGGCGGAAGCTGCTCGCCCGGGCGACGGGGGGAAGGACCCCTCGACCTCCGGTACCAAGGCGCCTACCAAGGTGCCAAAGGTGCAGCCGTCCGGAGCAGACGGCGAACCCGTGAAGACCATCCAGGTCGGCACGGACTCCTCCCAGACCACCCGCATCGCGGGCAATCTGGGAGAGAAATAGGAACTCGCGCTCGTCGCCTTCCTCCGGACAAATGTCGACGTTTTCGCTTGGAAACCGTCACAGATGCCTAGGATCCCCAGGGAGGTGATTGAGCACCATCTGAAGATCCACCCCGACGCCAAGCCGGTGAGTCAGAAGCCTCGGAGACAGTCCGTTGAGCGGCAGGACTTCATTCACCAGGAGGTCCGGAAGCTGCTTGACGCTGGCTTCATCGAAGAGGTTCACCACCCAGCGTGGCTGGCCAACCCAGTCATCGTTCCAAAGGCGAACAGGAAGCTTCGGATGCGCATCGACTACACCAGCCTGAATAAGGCTTGTCCCAAGGACCCGTATCCACTTCCACGCATAGATCAAATCGTGGACTCTACCTCCGGGTGCGACCTCTTGTCCTTTCTAGATGCCTACTCTGGTTTCCATCAAATCCAGATGTCTAGGGAAGATAGGAAGCATATCACTTTTGTAACAGTGGATGGGCTCTACTGCTATGTTGTAATGCCCTACGGTCTGAAGAACGTCTTGCCAACGTTTGTACGGGCGATGAGTAAGACCTTCGGGGACCTGATTAGGGACAAGGTAGAGATATATGTCGATGACATCGTGGTCAAGACTAGGAGGGGGTCGACTCTGGTGGAAGACCTGACCCTGGTCTTTGACAAGCTGCGAGCGATGCGCACGAAGCTAAACCCGGACAAGTGCGTCTTTGGTGTCTCCGCTGGGAAGTTGCTGGGATTCCTGGTTTCACACCGGGGCATTGAAGCAAACCCGGAGAAGATCAGGGCGATTGAGGCGATGAGGCTTCCGGCCCGAATCAAGGACGTCCAAAAGCTTACGGGATCATTAGCCACCCTTAGCCGCTTCATCTCACGGCTGGCTGAGAGGGAGCTACCCTTCTTCAAGCTCCTACGGAAGTCCGATCCGTTCCCTTGGATCGAAGAGGTTGAGCAAGTCTTACAAGAGTTGAAGCAGCACCTTGTGTCCCTGTCGATACTGGTAGCTCCGGAGCCAGGGAGCCGTTGTATCTATACATCGCGGCGGCTGCAGAGGCGGTGAGCATGTACTGGTCGTCGAAAGGACGAAACAGCATTCCCAGGAGAGTCAGGAGGTTCCCCCAGAAGAAGGTGGTGGTCCGACCACCACGGAGCCTGAGGACTTGGGACCAGCTACAGGGGTCCGGACTGTTCAGAAGCCGGTCTACTACGTCAGTGAGGTCCTCCATGAGGCAAAGACCAGGTACCTTGAGACGCACAAGCTCCTCTATGTTGTACTTGTTGCGTCCAGGAAGCTGCGCCACTATTTCCAGGCACACAGGGTTGTGGTGGTGACCTCCTTTCCATTAAGGGCCATCAAGTCGGCGTTTCTTAACGGCGACTTAAAGGAGGAGGTCTATGTATACCAGCCGCCAGGTTTTGCGATCCCTGGCAAGGAAGGCAAGGTGTTGCGCCTGCGCAAGGCCCTCTACGGCTTGCGACAGGCACCAAGGGCGTGGAATGCCAAGCTGGATTCCACGCTCAAGAGGATGGGCTTCATGCCAAGCCCGCACAAGGCGGCCATCTATCGGCGAGGCAATGGAGAAAATGCCCTGCTGGTGGGTGTCTACGTCGACGACTTGGTGATCACCGGCGCCAAGGATGCAGAGGTGGCAGCGTTCAAGGAAGAGATGAAGGCCACTTTCCAAATGAGTGACCTGGGGCACCTCTCCTTCTACCTGGGGATTTGTAAGCAAAGGGACTCTGATTCTCATCCAGAGGATGACACTATGAGTTGGGGCAATTTTCTGTTTATTTCCTCAAACACTACACAATGCCATAACCGTCTAAGGGTCGGGATACATATTTATAGCCCAAGGGGCTGCAGCATATGCTTCCTAGAGTTGCGAATATGCTGTCCTACAAACTGCACTAACCACTAGGTGCTGTTGTACTCTAGTCAAAAGAGAAAACTGCAGCAAGCTGCTGCCACTAGGTGCTGTTGTACTCTAGTCAAAAGAGAAAACTGCAGCAAGCTGCTGTCCTCCAAAAAGCTGAAACTGAAAAGAAAAAGGAGATGCCTGCAGGCTGTCCTTGCAGTCAAAAGACTGCTGTTGTGCTGCCTGCTGCAGTCCTTGCAGTCAAAAAGACTGCTGTGTTGCTGCTGTGCAAAGCTGCTGTGTTGCTGCTGTGCAAAGCTGCTGTGTTGCTGCTGTCCTGCAGCAGAGATGCTGTTGTGCTGCTGCTGTCCTGCAGCAGAGATGCTGTGCGGACTGCGGACTGTCCTCCACACATGACTTATTCCATCATTCTCCCCCTAAGTCTTGTGTGTCGCCTTGTGGGAAAGTTGAGCCATTCCAGACCTAGAACAAAGCTCAACAAACTTGATTTTCCCAAGAGGCTTGGTGAGCAGGTCTGCAAGCTGATCCTTGGTGTTGATGTAGCGCGCCTTGATGCTCCCTTCTGCCAAGCAGTCACGGATGAAATGGTACCTCACCCGGATGTGCTTGCTCCGTTCATGGAACACAGGATTCTTGGCCAATGCCAGAGCGGACTGGCTGTCCACCCTGAGTTCCACCGCTCCAGTGTCTCTCCCGAGGAGATCACCGAGCAGTCGAGCCAGCCAGAGCGCCTGAGTCGAAGCAGTGGACGCCGCTATGTACTCGGCCTCACAGCTGGACATGGCCACCACCTGCTGCTTGACCGACTGCCAGCTAATGAGGCACTTGCCGAGGAAGAAGAGGATCCCGCTTGTGCTCTTGCTAGTGTCGATGTCGCCGGCGTGGTCGCTGTCGCTGTACCCGACAAGGTGTGCCGCCCCAGGGCACCTCGGGTAGTAGAGACCGTGGTCGAGAGTCCCCGCAACATAGCGAATGATCCTCTTCACAGCCTGCTCATGCTCCGTCGTCGGTCGCTGCAAGAACCGACTAACGTAGCCGACAGAGTATGCCAAGTCAGGCCGTGTGTGGACGAGGTAGCGAAGGCTCCCCACAAGACGCCGGTACTGAGTAGCATCCACCTCCTCCGTCGTGCTGTCGCGACTCAGCTTCAGCCTCTCCTCCATCGGAGTGAGAGCTGGGTTGCAGTCGGTGAGCCCAGCCAGCTCAACAATGCGCTTGGCGTAGGCGGTCTGGCGAAGTGTGATCCCGGAGTCTCCCTGGTGCACCTCAATCCCCAGGTAGAAGGAGAGATGCCCCAGGTCACTCATTTGGAAGGTGGCCTTCATCTCTTCCTTGAATGCTGCCACCTCTGCATCCTTGGCGCCGGTGATCACCAAGTCGTCGACGTAGACACCCACCAGCAGGGCATTTTCTCCATTGCCCCGCCGATAGATGGCCGCCTCGTGCGGGCTTGGCATGAAGCCCATCCTCTTGAGCGTGGAATCCAGCTTGGCATTCCACGCCCTTGGTGCCTGTCGCAAGCCGTAGAGAGCCTTACGCAGGCGCAACACCTTGCCTTCCTTACCAGGGATCGCAAAACCTGGCGGCTGGTGTACGTAGACCTCCTCCTTTAAGTCGCCGTTAAGAAACGCCGACTTGACATCCATGTGATGAACATGCCAGCCCTCCAGGGCTGCCAGCGCGAGGAGGAGTCGCACGGATTCCATCCGTGCTACAGGGGCGAAGGCATCGTCGAAGTCGATCCCCTCCTGCTGCAAGAAGCCGCGTGCCACCAAGCGAGCCTTATGCTTGACGATGGCGCCGGCTTCATCCCTCTTCAGTTTGAACACCCACTTAAGGGTGATCGCGCGATGACCATGAGGGAGATCAGCGAGCTCCCAAGTGCGGTTCGTCTCAACCGCGTCCATCTCCGACTGCATCGCGGCACGCCAAGCCGCATGTTTCTCGGCCTCCGCGAAAGACCGAGGCTCACCATCGTCGCATGCAAGATGCAACTCTCCTGCTAGAATGCGAGACGCACGACCCGGCACCGACGGGTCGATGAGAAGGCCCTCCACCCTTCGATACCGCAACGGCTCGCCGTCGTAGCACGCATCGACGCGCTCCTCGTCGCGGGAGAGCGGGGTCACGAGCTCCACTGGGTCGTGCTCGACACAAGCTGGTGTCGGAGAGGACGTTCCCGGAGAGGGTACCGTCGGTGCTGGAGTACGTGGTGGCGAAGAGCTCGGTGTAGCCGGAGTCGTGGCTGGAGTGCGTGGTGGTGAAAAGCTCGTTGTAGCCGGAGCTGGAGAGCGTGGCGCTGGAGTCGGTGGAGACTTGGGGGCTGGGGTGGACCTGCTCGGAGAAGAGTTGCCTACTCCCCCAGCTCCCTCAAAGTGGACGTACTCGACGGTGAAGTCGTCGTACGTCGGAGTCGTGCCGTCGTCCACCGCCTTGTCCCACGCCCATCCTCGCCCTTCGTCGAACACGACATCGCGCGCCGTGCGCACACGCTGTGTTCCTGGATCAAGGATGCGGTAGGCCTTCGAGCCCTCCGCGTAGCCAATGAACACCCCCGGGGTGCTCCTGTCGTCGAGCTTGCCGATGTGGCCAAGCTCCTTGGTGAACGCGAGGCAGCCGAAGACCCGTAGGTGAGAGACCGCCGGCTTGCGCCCATGCCAAGCCTCGTACGGTGTCATCCCGTTGAGAGCCTTGGTGGGCGAGCGGTTGAGGATGTAAACCGCTGTCACCACCGCCTCTCCCCAGAAGACAGCTGGCATTCCTCTCTGCTTGAGGAGAGCCCGAGCCATCCCCACAACCGTCTGGTTGCGCCGCTCGACGACGCCGTTCTGCTGCGGGCTGTACGGCGCGGAGTAGTGGCGCTGAACGCCCTCATCCGCGCAGTATGACGCGAACTCAGCCGCCGTGAATTCGCCGCCGTTGTCGGTGCGCAGCACGCGCAGCTTGCGGCCGCACTCCGCCTCCGCAGCGACCTGCACACGCCTGATGGCGTTTGCAGCCTCTCCCTTGCTGCCAAGGATCATCACCCACATGTAGCGGGAGAGATCGTCGACGAGCAGCAAGAAGTAGCGTCGTCCTCCTGGTGTGGCTGGTGTCACCGGGCCACACAAGTCCCCATGCACGAGCTCGAGCCTCTCCTTGGCTCGGAAACTCGACTGCTGGGGAAAGGGGAGCCGTCTCTGCTTTGTCAACACGCAGACATCGCAGAATTGCTCCACATGGTCAAGGCACGGCAGGCCTCGTACCATCTCCTTGGCACTGAGCCGCTTCAGGGCCTCGAAGTTAAGGTGCCCGAAGCGCTCGTGCCACTGCCATGCCCCGTCGTCTCGACGAGCAACAAGACAGCAAGGTTGTGCCACCTTCACATTGAGGATGTATAGCCGATTTGGACTCCTGCGTACCTTGGCAAGAAGGCGACGAGAGGGATCCCAGATCCTCATGACTCCGTGCTCGACCACCACGCGCGAACCGTTCTCATCCAGCTGTCCCAAGCTGATGATAGAGTTCCTCAACGCGGGGATGTAGTACACTCCGGTGAGCAGCCTGTGCTCACCAGATGCGGCGGTGAAAACGACTGAGCCGGCGCCCTTGATCTCTACGCCGGAGGCGTCCCCAAACTTGACGGAGCCTCGAACGCTAGAGTCAAGCTCGGTGAAGAACTCCCGTCGGCCGGTCATGTGATGAGTGGCGCCGGTGTCGAGGCACCATCCGTCGATCATGTCCTTGTTGGAGCTGTCGCCGAGGAAAGCGCGTGCTTTCGACTCATCAAGGTGGAGGAGTGCCGCTGCGGCCGGTGCCGCTGGAGATGGCTCGATGCTTGCATGTGCCAGGAGCAGGGCCTCCTCCTCCGCCTCCGCCTGTGCGACGTTGGCCTGGCCACGTCGTGGCTGCCGACAATCCCTGGCCCAGTGGCCAAGCTTGCCGCAGTTGTGGCAGCCGTCGTCTCGTGCCGGCTTCTTGTTACCGACAGCGCCGCCTTGGGCACCTCCACGTGCACCACCCTCAGCATGTCCTCGCGCCCCGGCCTGGGCGCCTCCACGCGCCTTGCGTGGCTTGCCGCGTTTGCGGCCTCGTGTCGAGGAGGACTCCCCCTGCTTCTTGTCACCCTGGCAGGCCTCCCACTGCTCCCGAGTGAGATGTAGCTTCCCGCCGATAGTGATAGGCCCAGAGAGAGCCTGTGGTTCGTCGCCATCGACCACCTTGAGACGACCTATCGCCTCTTCGATTGTCATCGTGGAGAGGTCTAGCAGAGACTCGATCGAGCGAGCAATCTGCTTGTACTTCTCGGGGATGCAACGGAAGAGCTTCTCAACAGCTCTCTCCTCATCGTAGGTGTCGTCGCCGAACTGCACCATCTTCTGCAATAGAGTGTTGAGGCGGAGAGCAAAGTCATCAACATCCTCACCTGGCTTGAAGGCCAGGTTCTCCCACTCCTTGCGAAGTGCCTGCAGTGTGGTCTTGCGGGCACGATCGCTGCCGATGCGAGTCGCAGCGATGGCGTCCCAGGCCTCCTTGGCAGTCCGCTTCTGGGAAAGCGAAAACTGCATCTCGGACGGGACTGCAGCAATGAGGGCATCCAGCGCCCGCCGATCCTCGTGGTAGTCGACGTCGCCGTACCGAACTGCTTCCCACATTTGGCGAACCTGGAGCCGTACCCTCATCACCGCGGCCCACTCGACGTAGTTGGTCTTGGTGAGGGTAGGCCACCCACCGCCGGGACCGATGTCCCTGACAATGGCCTGGGCCATGCGGCGACCATGGTACCGATCCGGGGAGGGAGAGTCGCGCCGCCTGTAGAGGCCGCGATCTCCGTCGACCCGGTCGCCGCCGCCGGGAGCACTGCCGGCGCGTCTACGCCCGTCTGGGCTGCCGCCGCGTGCGCCCCCATGGGGATGCGCGGCTGCCCACTGTGCCGCCTGCTCTCGCGCTGCTTCCCTCGCCAGCCTGAGCTCTTCGTCGGTGTTGTCGTCGACAGAAGCAGAGCTGCCAGCTCTACTGCCGCGCAGAACCTCGAGCTCTGCTGCCGCCGCACGTGCAGCATCCGCCGCCTCCGCTGCTTCTACTTCCGCTCTCGCCGCTGCCAGTTCCGCCGCCGCCAACCGTGCTGCCCTCGCCGCTGTCGCTGCAGCCGCTGCTGCTGCTCGCTCGCGTTCTTGTGTCGCGGCGACCTCGGCATCCTGCTGGCGCCGCGCACTCGAAGTGGCCGAGCGTAGGGACATGGTGGGCTAGTGAGGGGTCGCTGCGTGTGGAAGAGGCTGTCTCAGACGAAAGGCTTCTCGTCTGAGCAGGGGAGGAAGGAACGGTTGGAGCTCTTGCTGCCGACTGAGTGTGGGGAGAGGCGCGGGAAGGAGATGAGCACGAGATGTTTAGGCTGCAGGATAGTTTGGCTCCGATACCAATTGTAAGCAAAGGGACTCTGATTCTCATCCAGAGGATGACACTATGAGTTGGGGCAATTTTCTGTTTATTTCCTCAAACACTACACAATGCCATAACCGTCTAAGGGTCGGGATACATATTTATAGCCCAAGGGGCTGCAGCATATGCTTCCTAGAGTTGCGAATATGCTGTCCTACAAACTGCACTAACCACTAGGTGCTGTTGTACTCTAGTCAAAAGAGAAAACTGCAGCAAGCTGCTGCCACTAGGTGCTGTTGTACTCTAGTCAAAAGAGAAAACTGCAGCAAGCTGCTGTCCTCCAAAAAGCTGAAACTGAAAAGAAAAAGGAGATGCCTGCAGGCTGTCCTTGCAGTCAAAAGACTGCTGTTGTGCTGCCTGCTGCAGTCCTTGCAGTCAAAAAGACTGCTGTGTTGCTGCTGTGCAAAGCTGCTGTGTTGCTGCTGTGCAAAGCTGCTGTGTTGCTGCTGTCCTGCAGCAGAGATGCTGCTGTGCTGCTGCTGTCCTGCAGCAGAGATGCTGTGCGGACTGCGGACTGTCCTCCACACATGACTTATTCCATCAGGATTGAGGTGCACCAGAGGGACTCCGGGATCACACTTCGCCAGACCGCCTACGCCAAGCGCATTGTTGAGCTGGCTGGGCTCACCGACTGCAACCCAGCTCTCACTCCGATGGAGGAGAGGCTGAAGCTGAGTCGCGACAGCACGACGGAGGAGGTGGACGCTACACAGTACCGGCGTCTTGTGGGGAGCCTTCGCTACCTCGTCCACATACGGCCTGACTTAGCATACTCCGTCGGCTACGTTAGTCGGTTTCTGCAGCGACCGACGACGGAGCATGAGCAGGCTGTGAAGAGGATCATCCGCTATGTTGCGGGGACTCTCGACCACGGTCTCTACTACCCGAGGTGCCCTGGGGAGGCACACCTTGTCGGGTATAGCGACATCGACCGCGCCGACGACATCGACACTAGCAAGAGCACAAGCGGGATCCTCTTCTTCCTCGGCAAGTGCCCCATCAGCTGGCAATCGGTCAAGCAGCAGGTGGTGGCCATGTCCAGCTGCGAGGCCAAGTACATAGCGGCCTCCACCGCTTCAACTCAGGCGCTCTGGCTTGCTCGCCTGCTCGGTGATCTCCTCGGGAGAGACGTTGGAGCAGTGGAACTCCGGGTGGACAGCCAGTCCGCCCTGGCGTTGGCCAAGAACCCCGTGTTCCATGAACGGAGCAAGCACATCCAGGTGAGGTACCACTTCATCCGTGATTGTTTGACAGAAGGAAGCATCAAGGCGCGCTACATCAACACCAAGGATCAGCTTGCAGATTTGCTCAACAAGCCCCTTGGGAGGATCAAGTTCCTTGAGCTTTGTTCTAGGTCTGGAATGGCTCAACTTTTCCACAAGGCGACACACAAGACTTAGGGAGAGAATGATGGAATAAGTCATGTGGTCTTCGTGTGGAGGACAGTCCGCACATCATCTCTGCTGTCTGCACAGCATCCCTGCTGTAGGACAGCAGCAACACAGCAGTTTTTGACTGCAAGGACTGCGGCAGACAGCAAGGACTGCGGTAGACAGCACAGCAGCAGCTTTGACTGCAAGGACAGCGTGCTGCAGCCTGCAGGCATCTCCTGCAGTCTTTTGACTGCAAGGACAGCGTGCTGCAGCCTGCAGGCATCTCCTTTTTCATTTTCAGCTTTTGGAGGACAGCAGCTTGCTGCAGTTTTCCTTTTTGACTAGAGTACAACAGCACCTAGTGGTTAGTGCAGTTTGTAGGACAGCATATTCGCAACTCTAAGAAGCATATGCTGCAGCCCCTTGGGCTATAAATATGTATTCCAACTCTTAGACAGGTATGGCATTGTGTAGTGTTTGAGTAAATAAACAGAAAATTGCCCTAACTCATAGTGTCATCCTCTTGATGAGAGTTAGAGTCCCTCTACTTACAGTGCATTCCGCCACCCGGCCGGAGAATTTCCTCTCCGACAACTAATATGGTGTATTTTGAGAATAAACATCACATAGCTTCTGCTGCAATAATCTCTCAAATATTATATATTCATATCAGTTACGATAGTTCAGAATTTGGAAGATGAAGACAATGGTTTTCACTAACACAATGGCTAAAGAATTCAACTAAAACAAAATCTATGTTGGAGCGTGATAGAATACAAATCATGTAAAGGAACTAAAATAGATACCTTCTATATCTGCAGAGGTGGTTCTAGAGATGCTAACAAAACATGCATCAGTATATCGTGTGGATACAACTTTCACCAATAATCCTTGCATGAACACTCATAATTTTTGAAGTGATGAAACATATTGTTGTCCCGCACAATTATCTCCCTACCAGCAATACCAGATATGAATTTAAAAGCCCGGTGGCAATCTACACAAATTCGCAGATTCTTCATGATCCTTATAGGTATGCCAGGTGGTATACATATCAATCCAAAAGCCAGAGCAAGCTTTTCACTGTGTTGAAACACTTCTGATTCTTTCTCTTCTTCCTCAAGATCATAGAGAGCATATTGTGTGTCTGGCATGTATCCAGCAGCTTGCATTTGCCCTTTGAGCTTGGCCAACAATGCCTGGATCTCCCTATTCATATCATGTGTTGTATCCTTAGCCTGGAAAACATGGACAACATTTTTCCAAGTGATCCAACTGCGCCCAGGGTCCTTCTTGATCCCAACATTCTTCATCTCCTTTCTCACATCTGTTGCTTCTGCCCACCTGGGGCAATTCAAAACTTACATTAAATCTGAAGCACAATTTATGAGTGAGTGCAGCTTGTTTGAAAAGAAGGGTATTTAAGTTACTTTACCTGCCAGCAGATGCAAGCATGTTTGAGAGCAAAACATGATTGCCTGAATCCTGAGGATCAAGTTCAAACAACTTCTCAGCAGCAATTCTTCCTAGCTCTGTCTTCCCATGCATCTTGCACCCCCCAAGTAGTGCTCCCCAGACAGAAATGGAAGGTCTCATTGGCATCCCTTGTACGATCTCATAAGCTCGCTCTTCCATTCCTGCACGGCAAAGCAAGTCCACCACACAAGCATAATGCTCAATTCTTGGTTCAATCCCAAACCTCCACTTCATTGTCTGGAACAACTCATACCCTTCCTTTGTCAAACCTCCTCTGCTGCATGCCGTGAGAACATTGACAAGTGTGATGTAGTTAGGTGCTGTTTCTTGACCCATTATCATTTCATCAAACACAGAAAGTGCATTGTGAGCATCACCAATATGAGCATAACCTCCTATCATCGCATTCCATGTGACAAGATTCCGCTGTGGCATCTCGAAAAAGACCTGCTCAGCATCTTCGATTCCGCCACACTTCCCATACATGTCAACCAAGGCACTTGCAACAAAAATGTTTGAATCAATGCAGGAACGGACAGCAACTGCATGCAGAGCACGCCCAAGGTCAAGTCCTAGCAGGCCTGCACATGTGGTGAGCACACTGGAAACCATGAAGTCAGTCGGCTCTTCCCCAGCTCTTCTTGCACCCAAGTAGACCAAGAAAGCCTCCTCCTCTGCCCCATTCTGGGCATATGCAACAACCATAGAACACCAGGACACGTTGTTCCGAACTCCCATCCCATCAAACACCGCCCTGGCCTTCCCCACGCAACGGCACTTCCCATAAAAATCCACCACAGAATTGGACACGGAGACATCCTTGCCAAAGCCGCACTTGGCCACAAAACCATAGAACTGCTCCCCAAGGGACAGGTTCGTCATACCAGCACACGCGTTGAAGAACGCACAGACCGAGACCACGTTCGGCATCCCACCAGCACCCCGGAGCCCAAAGTAGGCCTCGACCGTCTCAAGGGGGCGGCCGTCGAGCACCGCGTTGGTCATGACCGCGTTCCAGGCGACCACGTTCCTGTTGGGCATTTCGTCGAACAGGCGGCGCGCCAGCGCGAGGCAGCCCGTCTTGAAGTACATGTCCAGCGCCGCGCACGAGACGAAGGCGTCGTCGGGGAGGTATCCGAACCTGAGCGCGAGGGCGTGCAGCTGCGGTCCGGCGGCGCTGCGCGGCGGCGCGGAGGCGGAGGCGGCGGCCTTGAAGGCGGAAGGGAACGTGAAGTCGTTGGGGCGGAGGCCGAGCCGGAGCATGGCGGCGAACGCCGAGAGCGCCTGGAGCGGGCGCGCGTGCTGCGCCGCGCCCGAGATGAAGGCCGTGTAGGACACCACGGTGGGGCTGGGGTCGGCGGCCAGCGACGCGGCGGCGGCGCCCGGGAGGTCGAGCTTGGAGTAGAGGTTGACGAGGTGCGCGCAGAGGAAGGGCGGGAGCGCCGGGGTCGACAGCAGCCTGAGCGCGCGCGCGTGGGCCGCTCGGCCGAGCCGCACGGACCGGGTGGCGATCGCCGCCTCCACCGCGCCCGCCAGGAGCTGCGCGTCGGTCGCCTGCGGCGCCGCCACGGTGGCGGCGGCGGCGCGGTGCATTTTCGGGGCTGGGTTCTGGGTTGGTTTGCCATTTTACGCGCCCGTGGAGTCGGTTAAATTTAAATTACGACTGCGTGTCTGTTTCATGCACGCGTCGCAGAGAAAGTCCTTTTGCTCTTCCAAATCCAGATGCAAATCCGAAACAAAACAACCTCCCATGTTTCTCCGGCACTCACCTCAACTCCGGAAAAGTCGTTAGCAATTTCGCACCCTGACTCCCTGACTATAAATACACGTCGCAATCGCAATGCAAGCAAACGACGTATATAGCCTCGCTGCAGCCGTCGCCTGATCTCCAAATCTCCCTCCATCTCCATCCACCATCTCGGCCGAGTAGGAGTAGGCGAGTACTATCTATGGCGACGCCTCGCCATCTGCCCATCTCCCGCTCCACCTCATCCTCGTCGTCGTCGCGGCCGCCGCCTTCGTCGCCACGTCAGTTCCGGTGGCGGTGGCGGCGGCGCAGGGGTACTGCCAGGACTCGCTGGCCGGGCTGGAAGAGTGCGGGAGCGCCCTCGGCCGCGTGCTGCGCGGCGTACGAGGCCGCCTTCGACGCCGACCCCTTCTGCCTCTGCTACGTCGCGGACGGGGCGTACGGGCGCGCCACGGGGGACTACGTCGACGTCGCCCGCGCGCTCCAGATCCCCGCCCGCTGCGGCCAGGTCCAGCCGCCCATCGAGCTCTGCAGCAGTAAGTACTAAACTACTAAACCGTAGAGTGAGTAGCTCCGTGCATGAACGTGGACGCAAAACTGTAACGTTTCCTGGTCGTGGTACGCGTTCGATGGATCGGTTCTTTGTGTTGCATTGCAGTGGAAGGGCTGGTGCTCCCTCCCTACGCGCCGCAGGGCACGCCGGCGACCGCCCACGCTCCGGACGCACAGCGGCCTTCGGCTTCAGGTACGTACGTGCGGTAGGGTGCATCGGATCAATCGTTACCGTTGCATTGAAAACGTCGTGCTACAGCAGGTGTGGCTTTCTCCCGTTGGAACCGGAGAGCGTTTGGCTTGGTTTAATAATTGTGCATGGGATCACCGCATGGTCGCCGTCGTTGCCCGTAGCGCCGCTGCCGACGCCGACGTCCACCTCCACCGCCACCACCGTACGTCGTCCTCCAAAGCACCACATCTGCTGCCGAGCTTACTACCGTACTCGTCGCCATCGCCATCGCCATCGCCATCGTCCTGCTGAACTGCGTCTAGATGGATGATCCATCCTGAACTCGGTCGGTCGACGCTGCTTAGATCGATAGCCCAATTAACGGATAGGATGCTAATTAAGGGAGGTCGTTACATACTTTTAGATTGATAAATAGGACGTGGTAGTAGTAGCAATGTGTTAGGAACATCGTAGGAAGTGTTTTCCGATGCATTCTTACTAATGAAGCAGACGTTTTGGAAGATTACACACCATTAGACCCGGATAGCGTTTTTAATTTCGCTTCAAACTCCACTTTTCTCGCCTGCAAGAAACTGCTAATCTTTTCCGGTGATAGATCCCGCATATATGCGAGAGCCAAACTCTCCCTAATCCTCCCGAGCGCGTGCAATTCGGTAGCTTCCTGCCACTTTTTTCAAACCGCGCGTGCAGTTTTGTTTCGAGGAACGACGAGATTGCCGCGCCCAGTTTTGTACCCCGACTAGTGTATCCTGCGCGCCCTGCGCGCATTATAAAATTCAGTATGAAACACAAAGAAAATAGTTGATAAGTAAAAGTATGCACATAAAAGGTTTTTCTGTGATAAATATAGGGTTGTAGTAGTCGGCAAAAATAGGTTCATACAAAAATATATAGAAAATATATTAGTTGACAATGTCTCCAGTGACATTATATTTATCAGCATAAGTATCTCTTTATCAAGTCTGTTTGATTTTGTAGCAGGAGATAACAACATGTAAATATGTGTAAAAGGGGTTGTCTCCTACTGCAAATGTCCTAGAAGCATAATGGACATCATAGAAAAGACAATAGGTACATATTACATTCAGATGTTCACCACATGTCACACACAACCGTAGTCATCATTCCTTTTAAATATTTATATTAAAGTTACACTTTTGAAACCAATACCAGAATTAAAGATTATTGTTAGCTAATTTGCTTGAAACATTAGAAATACAATATAAAGCACAAGGGCCACACTATGCATCCATGTCCCTAGTTTTTTTTTCTAAAAACAGCACCCTACAATAAAATTACAGAATCCATGGAAATATATAATCACAAGTTATTATAGTTAAGGAAAAATCATCACAGATTGCCTTGTACAGGAATGCGGCCATAAATTTAAAAATCAATGTCTGAAAACTTCAAAGGTAGAATCTGATGTGATAAGGATTTGAAAACTCTAAATATAGGATCTGATGTGATGAAAAAAGGATTAGAAGCTCCCAAAAAAGAATTGACCCATTGTTTATATCCCTAAAAAAATATTCCACATTTGCCCATCATGGTAAGTTCCAAACTAAAGGTGATGAAATGCCCACTTGTGCATAAAGTTTGTTGTTTTACCATTCAACTACTGGAACAAAAGTGAGTTCGAATAGAGTGATAAATGAGTACAGCACCCAGTACGTGAGCCATTGGTGATCATCCATAGTAGATTTTGTTTCATTTTCTTTAATATAGGTGTACCTATGGAAACCACCCAATGAGATAAAACAGAAACAATAAGTCAATAACCATTAAATTAAAGATAGTTAGCGTCCGTATGTTTCTCTAAAAGGTTAGTGGATTAACTTACAAAGGATACGCAAGTGAAACCAAAGGTCTGTAGAGACAATAAATTAGAGGACTAAAATGCTTCAAGTTGCAGCAGAACATAGTGATGTTCAAAAACCATAACTGCACATAATTTTACTTAACTGACCAAAAACTAACACAGGTAAATGCTATAACATTTATCAATTATCAGTTAGCCATATTCTTAGGATATCAGGTGCTTATGTATTGCCATGTTATATAAGGAGAAGTTATCCTGATTTTGATATTGGTAAAGAAAGAGATGTAATTCTAGAAGTAAGGTTCAAATGCATACCTATCTTCCAGTGAGGTGCTTTTTTCTTTCATAGTGGATAGAGTGGACATTAGAGTAACAAAATGGTCGTTTGACAAAAAGGGAAACAGTAGTTGTGTAATTCCTCGCAATGAAAAAAAATCACACACACTAATGTAAGTGGTTCAAAGATGAATATATATGTGGAAAAATGTATAGGTACACACATTTACAACAGAAAAGTGCACAGTTCATTTTAAACATATCCAATATTTTTTGGAGAAGGAATTGGAAAAGTAAATGTAATTTAATTAACAAAAGGCTACGTAAAGAAAGAGGCCTAATTCTTCTAATGAGGTTCTTTCTATTGCAGAGTGAATAGAATGGTCATTATAGTAATGAAATGGTCATCTGACGGAGAGGAAAGCGAAACAATAGTTGTGTAATTCCTCGCAACGAATAAAAACACACGCTCATGTAAGTGGTTTAGAGAATTCAGTGGTTCCTCGCATGGAAGAAAAACACACACTATTGACAAACATTGGTTTAGAGAATTCAATGTGTAAAATTGGATAGAAAACATAAGAAGCGTTGATACACTCCTTTGAATTTTTAATAAGGAGCAATCTTTGTTACGAATCGAGGCGTGCTTCTTCTGATATGAAGTGGGAATGTTTAGTTGCTACATTGGAAGAACTATATAATAACAAAAAATAGAATGTGATACAGTTTCTTTTTTTGGAGAATTAATTTAGTGTATATGGTTAAAATATAGAACATTGCGGTAGTTGCAATGTCCGCTGTGATTTTTTAAAAAAAGAGCAGTCTTCATTACGAATAGGGGCGTGCATCTTCTGATATGAAGCGGGAATGTTTAGTTTATACATTGGAAGAACTATATAATAACGAAAAATAAATAGCAATAGAGTTTCTGTTTTTGGAGAACTAACTCATTTTATATGGGTGAAATATAGAACACTATAGTAGCAAGATTGTAAAACACGGGACATTGTAACAAAGGTATTTTAGTGACAATAATTGGTGTTACTTTACTCAGTGAATCTAGACAAATTTAATAGCCAAAAAATAAATGGATTAGTATATAAAGTTACAGAAAAAATATGTAGGGTGCCAGATAACTGAATTTCATATTAGAATGGCAGTAAACAAAAACGTTGTCAATCATACTCAGATCTGTAAGATATCTGTATAAGTATTTTAGTGACAATAATTGGTGTTACTTTACTCAGTAAATCTAGACAAATTTAATAGACAAAAAAGAAATGGATTTGTATATGGAGTTATAGAAAAAAAATCTGTAGGGTACCAGATAACTGAACTTCATATTAGAATAGCAGTAGACAAAAAAGTTGTCAATCATACTCAGATCTGTGAGAAATCCTACATATATCTTTTGTGATTTAGCTAGAAATAAGTACATAACTCGACTACAACATGGCATTACTATTTTTTTTCAGGGGAATAAATCTAAAAAGATGGTTAGCACAGGTACATGTGCAAACAAAATCTCCCAAGAAACATCCTAGATCCTGGTACGATCTGATACACACCTCGAAAGACCTTGGGTCGTCGTCGCCGTGTCTACTCCAACCCTAGCAAGGAAAACATATGAGGGGAGAAGGGGAAGGGAGCTCGTTAGGAAGGGGAATGAGGAGGGATGACATGAGAGCCGATAGGGATGAGACCATGGAGTTGGAATCTGCTTACCTAGATCCGGCACGAGACTTGCAGGCCGCGGGCGCTCTGGTAGCGGGATTGGGAATCGGAAGCGCTGACGGACGGCTGTCGGTAGTGCGGCGATGACCAGCGAGAGGGGGGGCTGCGCCCGAGCTAGAGGGTGGGCGGGGGTTGGGACAATGCGGTGCCCAGGCGGGAGGGTTTGCTGGGAGGATGGAGCTCAAGCTTCTTGGAGGGGATGCGGCGTTTAGCCAGATGGGAGAGGAGAGAAATTCTTCACGGGAAAGAGAGTGTGGAAGGATTTGGCTACTGGAAGCTTCACGGGACGGATGGGTGAAAGTTTCGCGGACCATCGCCGATCGGACGGCTGAAAAAATTGAGGATGACGTGGATACGCTAGTTGGGCCCGTTTCCTTTCGGCTTTAAAGATAAGGAAATGCCATATATGTGGAGAATACGAAGCCTACGATGGCAGCACCTGCGAGCCGCGGGAGTGGCCCATTAAACTCCTCTAGACCTATGAATTCCTTTTTAAAAAATTTAGAAACAATTTTTTAGCATTCTATTGCGGGTGACATATTTTTGGAGGTTTTTTCCAACAGTCCCTGATAGGGGTCTATTCGTTTTACTCTCAATCCATGTGGATTTCAATTCTAAGTAAGTCAAAATCTTTCATATTTTTTCCAATATCATCTAATCCACATGGGATAACAATAACCGAACATGCCTTAAAAGGTTTTGGGCAAGAATATTTTAGTGTTCTCTTGTAGATGCTCTTAGGAGAGTTATGTTTGATGGCGTTTCAAACTTCTAATAACGCAACAAAGGGTCTCTATTTTCTGAAATTCCAAATTCAGGTCTCCAAACTTGTTAATCACGCAACAAAAGGTCTAAATTGTTATTGTTTGGGATAAACTGCATGTGTGGCATTGTAGACGCTCTTAGGAGAGTTATGTTTGATGGCGTTTCAAACTTCTAATAACGCAACAAAGGGTCTCTATTTTCTGAAATTCCAAATTCAGGTCTCCAAACTTGCTAATCACGCAACAAAAGGTCTAAATTGTTATTGTTTGGGATAAACTGCATGTGTGGCAGCTAAGGATATCTCTGGCTAGAGATAGCAATAGAGATCCGATACCCGATTTCTCGCGGCCTCAATTAGGGGATGGAGATGGGAAAGTTTCTTCTCCCACGGGGATATAAACAGAGAAAAAATTCCTCCCGTCAGGTAAATAGGGATGGGGACGATGATGCATTCCTCATCCCCGTTCTCCGCGGGGACCCGTTAAGTTGCACGTGACAATGTTTTCGTATAATAGGTAATGATAAAAATATTACCTTGTCAAGAGATCACACATTATATAAATATGTTCGTTTTAATGTACACAATGATTTCTTACCTCTGACAATATGTACAAGTGATAATGTTTTGCGTCAATAACAAAAGATATATGTTCTAAATATAATTTAAGCGAGAACGGTGATCCGGCCATTTGGGATTTATCCCCGTGGGGAACGGGGGTGTGAAAGAAACGTCTCCCGCAACCATTCATGGGGATCCCGTGGGGAAACAAATTTTGGTCGCAGGGACGAGGATGGAGAATTCCCTGTTGTCATCCCTATCTCTAGTAGCTTATCCATTCTCATACATATATTCAAACTTCACTCTGTAAACAATGTAGCCTACGGTGTAAAACAATGTTTTGGATGATCATGTCATCATGTGAGTAAACCGTGGATACGATCTAACTGCGTACCTTACGTTTGGGCCCACATGCCATTCCCTTTTCATCTCCTTCCCTACTTCCATCTAGTAGATAAAAGGCTTGGGCAATCCTCTCACAGGCCGGGGTCTGTGGGCCTGCGGGCGAGCTATTTTTGAAAGGTCCACGGTCTAAAGCGAGGAAGAGCCCACACAGAGTGGCGTCCAGGGCTTGGCGGCCATGTTACTAACGTCTGATGATTTTCCCATGTGTCGAGCCGAGCGGTGTGGTGTGGCTACCTAGCAGCTAGGCTTGCTTCACTGTCTATTTCGAATTATAATATATATTCAAATTATATAATCTAATGTAAACAATCCAACGAATAAACATCATATTTAGATTATAGGTTCAGATTATATAATCTAAAGGTCTCCTCAGAGATAACTTATTTTAGATTATTTTTGGCAAAAAAACCATTATCTATAGTTATATTAATAAAAAATACAACGTCTTTTATTTTTCTTCCCCCCAAAACACACGCAAGTAGGGGTATTATTGCCTTTGTTTTTGTGTCTCAAAGATTAATAATCTTTATTTATATTATCTGGTCATCTAAACAGCCACATACAAATTATAATACCGACAAATTATAATCTAGATTATATAATCTATGAGTTGAAATAAAACATGCCCTTGGTTTTCTGAGTTGGTAATAGATAGTTGGTCTTTTGACGTGGGCTCGTGGATGGCAAGTCTACCGGCCTGTCCTGCTCAAACGCGGTTAAACATGTCGGCTTATTATTCGTCTAATCTAACTAACCACAGTCCTCTCGCGCCTTGCTTTGCATTATGTATATACACACACGCTAGAGGTAGGACGGTAATAGATCACAATCTAAATGTATTTTCTATAATTCGTTTAAATACTTAATTAATTATAGTTTAAAAAACAAATAAAAACAGAGCCTAGTTCTAATTTTAATCTGATCTCATTCTTAAATTTTATAGTGTAAAATTTAGAGCACACAGATGATATGGTGGATCTATGCGTGTGAGCATGCAGAACTACTGACTGCACGTGTGGTGTCATAAATCTCTGCCTCGCTAGCGCTAGCGCTAGTGCATGCATGGTGCTTGGTAGGCAGGTCAACTCCTTCGAGCAATATGTTTATTGGCCATGTATTAGTGATATAATACATGTAGTACTAGCAGTTAGCAGTGGCCGGTACAGCCCGAACGCATGCAGTTAGCAGCAGCAGCAGCAGCCACGATCTCAGCACACCTCTGGTTAGTAATTAATAAGTGGTCCAATTAATTAGTACCAAATCGATGATCATCAGCTGCTCTACCCCTGCCTGCAAAGCCAAGATGCTTCGAGAGCATACCATACCATAGAGACAATCAAGTCATGCATGCCGCCGCCCGCTGCCTGTCTCGTAGATCAGGGTACGCGGCATGGTGGTTGGCTGCCTCCGCGCCACCGTTGGCAACCGTCTTGCCGGAGTCCGCCACACGCCCACACTAACACAGATCTAGAACAGAACTGTAGAAGGGGTAGGCGTCGGGACCGCACCGGCTGTCCACATCCCACACCCACAACACCACTAGCCGTTACGTCCGCCTGGTTTCTCTCTCCCTGTTTCACGGTTTTCTTTAATAATAGATTACTATTAAACTATAGCTCTATTTAAATATATCAAAGCTAATAGTTAGCTACTAAAATTAGCTAAAACATACAAACAATCTAGCTAATAATTTAGTCTAGCTGGACCGTGGCTCCACCGCTGCAAAAAGACTATTATGTGCCTGCACAATCAAATTCCAGTCCACTAAGGAAAAAAAATGCACGCAAGTATTTGTTTTTCCCACGGATGAGCCACCTTCCTTCCATAGTCTAAATGATTAAAATATTACGTCATATCTACTTGATATATTGTAGAACATGCCAACAAAATAGTCTACATTAGGATAAATAAAGAACATGGAGCAATATAAACTGCTTATATTGCTACATGTTCTTTAATTCAGCTAGCGAAGCCTAAAATTCTTGGTAGTTTTGTCTTTTGCTCATTAAGGTTGTGTGAATTGGAAGAAAGCTAGGGATATTTTTTAATAAGCACATTTTTTGCAAGACTCATGCAAAAGCTACGCTAAAATGTGATGACTGTGTGAACCAAAGGATAAATATGGGTCGGAAATCAATTGAGGTAAACAAAGAATTTTGAGACTTGCTAAAAATTATGCCGAGGATTTTGATATTGGTGACCTTACTATTTTGCCAACTCCACCATAAGCCTTTATAACAGTGTTAGAAGAAGTCAAGAACTTTGTTGGATGTACCAAACTTAGACAACTTGTCCATTGGTTTATTATCTGATCGAACTAACATTGATATTTCATGTGGTAGTGACTTTAGTTGAGAGGATATTTTGAGCAATATGTATTATAAAGATAGAATTATACTAATGAATGGCTCGATGACGTATTATATTAAGAAGGAGAATATCACTACCGGAATCGAGCGCTTTGCTGAGGGCACTCGACAAAGCCTCTCGGCACAGTCTTTGCCGAGTGTAACACTCGGTAAAAGAGAGCTCGGCGAACAGTACATCAGCAACGGCTTTATTGGGCACTCGACAAGCGGCCGTCACGGCGCTGGGTAATGGAGACGGAGAACTGTGATCCGTGTATACAGTGAGAGAGGTTGACAGGAGCCGTTGGAGACAATCCAAAAATGACTTCGTGCTTTCGTCACCCTCGTCAAAATCGCAATCATAATGCAGCCTCCAGAAATGTCGCCGTATCCTTTTTGGACACGCGCTGGTGTGGTGCTGTCTTTTATTAGGCAGGCGATTGAGATACTATCTCCACGCCGATGAAAAAGCATCGATACTTTTCAGTGGCGGGTGGTCTAGAACAAGAATATTGGCAGCCCTTTTTTGTTAGCCTGAATACGTACAGCGAGAAGACATGGCGGATTATGGCTAAATTATCAAAGATTCAAAGGACGGCCTTTTTTTTTAAATCACCTACAGTAGAAAATGTACAAAAGCGGGGCACGCAGAGACAGTGACGTGTGCAGGGGCAACAGCAATATCCATCGGGATTCAGACTCCCCCTTTTTTTTTTACCGTTGATCATGTGAACACGTCTGTGTTGAACTGTTGATCAAGTCAGACAGTGTGTAAAACTCTAGTCAGATTCTACCGCCAGTTGACGGTTGCCTCACTTGCCTGCTAGCACATGTGCTGCTATGCTATCCTATGCACAGACTGACTTCAACGGTTCCCCTAAATTTGTCCCCCTATATCCCACTCACGTGCCACGTCAGCAATCTCTCTCCCCCTATATCTCCACGCTCTACAGCGGTTCCCCCTATAACAATCCTCTACACCCCACCACACCAATATTATATAATTTCCTCATCAACTACCTCAACTACCATCAAATATTAAAATTAATTTTATTTATTCTTTGCACAGTACACGGGCGAATTTTGATCCACATGTAATTAGCGAACTTAATAATTACTATTAATACGTTATGCTAAATACGGTACGATTTTATGTTTTGTACAAATACAAATTCTCATTCTTCTTCTACACGATACGACTGGCTTGCACGACACGACTGTCTTGTACCGGAAGCCACGACCGTCTGGCTTCCTTGACACACCTAAGGCACCTATAAATAAGCTACCCTGGGGACATGTTCCACTCATCTACACACTCACCTCTTCTATATCATCCGCCATTCCATAACTAGTCCGTAGTACGTACTCGTAGCTTAGGTCGTCATGGAGTCATTCAAAAGCCTTGTGTTGTCCTCGTCATCGGACGATTCCGACGATGAGCTCGATACCTTGTTGCTTGCCGACCATGTTCAGCACCTTGCAGTAGGAGACACGAGAAGGAGCCGTAGGCGCTCCTCATTGCCTCGCCGAGTTATCCATAGGGACCACGCTGCTGGAGAAAATCTCATAAAACATCACTACTTCGGACCTAATCCTGTGTATCCATCACATGTCTTTCGTCGAAGGTACATTTCCTAACTAATGATTTTACTTTCATTTCTATGTTTGTTTTGTTAATTTTTTCCTTTATTTTCGTGTATAGGTTTCGGATGCATCGTCCTTTGTTCCTACGTATCCTTCGTGCCGTTCAGCGAGAAGACGAATACTTCACTATTCGTTGTGATGCAACAGGTCTAGCAGGGCTTGGTCCATTGCAAAAAGTTTGTGCTGCATTGCGTATCCTTGCGTACGGGTTACCAACCGATGCGGTAGATGAGTACATACAGATAGGACAGACTACCGCTAGGGACTGCCTTATCCGTTTCTGTCGCGCAATCATCTCTTCCTTTAGCGAACGATACCTTCGTATCCCTAACCACGACGACATTGCTCGCATTCTACGTGTAAACGCCGACAGGGGGTTTCCTGGTATGCTAGGCTCTATCGATTGTATGCATTGGGAGTGGCGTAACTGTCCTACTGCATGGCGCGGACAGTTTTGTGGGCGCAATTCTAGGCCAACAATGATATTAGAGGCAGTCGCTGGGTACGATTTGTGGATTTGGCATGCCTTCTTTGGAATGCCTGGTACCAACAATGATCTCAACGTGCTTCATCGGTCACCTGTGTTTGATCCGTTACGTCATGGGACGATGCCACCAGTGCACTTCACTATTAATGGGACTACTTACAATTTCGGATACTACTTAGCAGATGGCATATATCCAAATTGGCCTACCTTTGTAAAAGCTATTCGCCACGCATTTGAGGAGAAAAAGGTTCACTTTACAACCAAGCAAGAGAGTTGTCGAAAAGACATTGAGCGAGCATTTGGAGTTTTGCAGGCTAGGTGGGCTGTTCTACGTGGACCTGCTTATGGTTGGGATCGTAATCACCTGGCAGAGATGATGACTGCTTGCATTATTATGCACAACATGATTGTCGAGGACGAAGGAGATGGTGCAGCTAATGTCGACTTCATTGGCCCCTCTGGCCCGCCTGAACCGTGCAACAATACTGCTGAGGGCCGCAACGAGTGGCTGAACAATCATATCCGCTCGGAGTTACCCAACGATCCGGACCAGGACATCACCTGTCAGGCAACATACATGTCTTTACAGCACAACCTCATAGAACACCTCTGGGCTCGTCGAGGCTCCATGGGTTGATGCACTTTATCCAATTGATGTGCTACATCAATGTTGTTTACTTTCAATTATGAACTAAATGATGTGTACCAGGAGTAGTAGTCGTATGTGCTTTGTATGTCGGTAGGTCGGAAGTCATGGTTCCTTGTAAGCGTAATGCAACTAGTACAAATAAGTTTGCATATGTTTCCCAACCTGAAGTAATGCATCATAATCCTTATTATCAATGTTAACAATGTCAAAATAAAAAAATGTTCAAAAATCAAGCTGATGAACTCAAATAACTAACGAATTGTTCAAGCACTCTAAAATAGACATGTCCAAACACAGAGGAACACGGTTCGCCGATACAAAGGTGACAAACACCTTATGAAATACAGTAGTTCTCGTCACACAGGATTCTTGATGAAATATTCCATTAAACCTTTTCTCATCGCCATGTATACAGCTCTCATCTCTTCTGGTAAAGCATCCATATCCATGGCAAAAAGTTTGTTGAGCTCTTCAACCTTTTGCTTCCTATCTTCCATCATCAATTTTTTTTGCTGCACTTCTATTTCCTTCGACTGAACCTCCAACTTCTTGAGTTCAACTTCCTTCATGAACTCAATGTTCTGTTGTTTCAGCTCTGATTTTTCTTCACTTTGCTTCAATCTTGCTATCTGAATCTCATGGATTTTTGACAGGTAGTCAGTAGATTGGGATGCACTGGACATTGACTTCTTCCTTGACGCTTTCGTTGAGTCACGTCCTAATGGTCTCTTGCCTTTTGAACCACCTTCATCAGTGTGTACTTCATTAACAGAACCTGTAGGTGTAAGACTACGTACTGGCTCGGTCCCCCCATTGCCTTTCCAGGGGCTGCCATGAACCATGGCATCCCATTTTGGTTCGTTTTTCAGGCGAGTCCAGCAGTGCATGAAATGGAATGGCTTTTTCTGTGATGTTGCATACAAAGTTGCAGCTTTCGAAGTCTACACAAGATGTATTAGCAGTAGTCAGTTCACAAATAACATTACGTTCACATGTACCATGACCATACATTTAGTTTTACAACTGAATATAAGTGTACCTTGTCGTTATCTGTAAGGCCACTTTGGTTTTCCCTGAGGACTCTTGCGTAGAATCCGGCAAATTTCCCTGTTTCAGCTCTTATTTTGTCCCACCTGCTGCTGAGAGCCCTATTAAGTCTCAATGGAAACTCACCTCTAAGTTCATTGTACCGTTTCTCTATTCTAGCCCACAAACCCTCCTTCCTCTGCCCTGTGCTAATCACTGGGTCACTACTAATCTCTAACCATGTTTTGCAAAGCAACAGGTCTTCATCAGGTTTGAAGTTCTGTTCCTTGGTCCTCCTAATTGTCCCTGGTGTATCTGACGGCTTGCTAGGGCTGTTAACTTCGTGGACGCTATGTTCTGCTTCGGATTCAAATGGTATAGGGTCAGTCTGGTTGGGAACATGGGTGGCCACCGGTGGACATGGAATGGGTGGTACAAATTGAGGTTGACCGAAACATGTTTGTGTAGGAGGACCCCCAGGAGTTGTCATACCAAAATATGGGTTCCAAGGTGTACGAAAGGAATATCCAGATGGGTCACTAGGTCCCTGGGGCCAGGTAGGATTTGTCATATGGGAATTTGAAGGATTACTAAAAGTTGAAGCCTGTGTTGGGTCGAACCCTTGGGGCTGCCACATCTGAGGATCCCACAAGGGTGGGGGGAAAATTTGGTTACCTGTATTGGGGCTGGCAGCAGGTGGTCGATAAGGATTGTTTGAGTTGTTGTCAGCCATTCTGGAATGAAATACATAAATACATTAAGTTGGACAACACATAACAAACTTGAACTGTAAACGTCACACTTGAAAGCATTGGAAATCAGCTTCAGACAATACGAACAACAGGATGAAGCATTGGAAATAAGTAGACTACAAAAGGATAAAGCATCCCACAACAAGTTCGTACAAAAGTAAGATAAGCAGCGACCCTTCATACATCGGTTACGCAAGCATCAAACACGTACCACACAAGTTCCTAGTTTATTTGGATGCATTAGTACTAGTACGACCAGGTTCTACGTACCAATATTACAGGTTCCAAATGCTATACCTAGTGGACCTGTCGGAGTCGTAGGAGTCGTTGTCACTGGCCTCATACAATTCTGGTGAGGATGGGGGGGTGAAAGTTATTTGTCTAGGCACGGGCTTGGCATCCTGAGCAAGGTTAATTTGTTCCTCCATCCTATCCTTCTCTGGGTCAGACCTTGCTTTGCTCTCAATTGCATCTTGCTCCATCAGGTCTACCTCTTTTCGAATAGCAAGTAGAGCATTGAGAAGGTAATGCTCGTCACCCAAATGACGGAAAGCCTCTTCTAAAAAGGTCCTAATATTGACTGCACGACTTTCCACTGAGGAAGCAAGATTGAGGAGCAAGTGTTGCAGAAGTTTGGCATCATGGCTGCTCATCTTGATTTGAATCGTCAAGCACTTCCTCCTTGGCTAGACAAGGTGCATAGATGAAAACATTAGGGGCACTTCGGTTACTATTTGGGTAAATTGAAGTGTTAATGTGAGTTATGAA
The DNA here is from genome assembly GCA_029449295.1 of Zea luxurians. Lineage (NCBI taxonomy): Eukaryota > Viridiplantae > Streptophyta > Magnoliopsida > Poales > Poaceae > Zea > Zea luxurians. The sequence goes on from JAOPSE010000035.1 coordinate 10,378,473, forward strand.
ACAAAAGTTGGTACCAATGTAACATACTAATGTGGCAAAGTTATAAACTAAAATGTTGTTGCAATGTACCAACAATTGATGGTTGCTATGTCTATGCCCTGTAAATTAATTGAGCACAGTATGCATTCCTGGGTGAATTTGTTCGTGGCTTGTAATAAAATGAAGTTGCACAACAAACATGGGAGCACAGACATCAGACATAGACAGTACACTTAAGAAGTTATTACAAACAAATAACTAAAGCGAAAAAGGATTTAGAACCTCAGTTAGTTGAAGTGGACGTCAAATAATGAAATAAATATTTGAAGCTGCATAATAAGTGAAGGTTTCGTTAGTTGCATGCAATGTTTAGTGATGTATGAAACAAAGGGGTTGTATGTTAACTAAGTGGATTTCATAAACAGAGTAACTTATTACAATGTAAAAAAAAGGGATACGCATCAAACAAAGGGGTTGTCATGACGAACTGAACGGTAATTCGTGCTTAGTTGTTGGTTTTCCAATATGAACAATGAATTGTGTACCATCATGAGTGACCAATGAACATACAACTCACATGAGCACATATTATTTGAGCTGTTCGACTTAGATGCTTTAACAAACAATAAGCACGCCACGATGACGACTATCAAAATCACACCCTACTCTTCCTGTTCTATCGTATGCTCCAAAAACTAGTAGCCTTGGACAGGGTCTACAAGATAACGAACATGGAAGCACAGACAACAACCATGGACAGTACACTTAGGCAGATTCATAAAAACAAAGAACTTAAGCGAAAAAGGATTTAGAACCTCAGTTATTTGAAGTGGACGTCAAATAAGGAATTTAAATTTTTGAAGCTGCATAATAAGTAAAGGTATGGTCAGTTCCATGCAATGCTTAGTCATGCAAGCAAAATTGTATGAGTCCTGACTACAAACCATACAAAGAGGTACTAAGTCGAATTACAAAAAGCGATATGCAACACAAAGGGGATGTGTTGGGGAAGTCTACGGTAAATGGTACTTAGATGTTCGCATACGAACAAGAACATTAATTTCAGTACGAGCAACATTCACCAATCAACATAGAAACAACATCACAGCAACATAATTGAGGACTTACAGGTTGGTGGATACACTAAAATGACCACTAGACGATGACGAATATGAAAAGCATAGAAAAGTATTCATGTCGTATCCTATGATCGATCACTGAAACCAATTTGGTTCGTGTACATGATAACGACGGATCAGTTGACCATTTGTAGCCGATTCGGAGGACACAGTAAACCCTAGTTGTCCTAGTTGGCCATTAACAAATAAATCGATCTAAGTACATGTAAACCCTAGGGTGAATCGAAATCAGGTGTTTTGGGGACACGGATTCAATCGGATATGTAGAACATGGAGTAGGGGACACGAACCTTGGTCCTTGCAGCTGTAATGACGCAGATCGGGTGAGCGTAGATCTCTCGGCGAATCGACGAACTCCCGTTGACCACCTCCCAGCAGACGCAGCACCGGCGGACAGAGACGACCGGCGGCGTCGCTGTCGCACGGATCGGCGGGGTGGCCTCTCCACGAAGGAAGCCGCCAGATCCGCGGCCACAACCACCTCTGATGCTCGGCGCCCGGACGAATAGAACGGATTCGGTGCCGTGCGCGCAACGACGGCTACCTTCTCCGGCGGCGTTGCGGACGCGATTGAATCGCCTGGAGGTCGCTCGATGGAGTCTTCCGATCGCGCGCGCTTGTCTGGGAAGCTACCGGCCGAGGGGGAGGCGACCTCGGTAGCGTCCCCATCCATTTAGCGGGAGAGAGAAGCAAACGGGAGGGGAGAGGAGGAGGAAGAGGGATGCGGTGAAGGGGATAGCGGTCGACTGTAGCCCCTATAGGAGCTACAGTAATAGGGGAGGGGGAGGGTAGAGGGATGCGTTGAAGATAGTCACAAGGCAAAGGTACATGTGCCGTCTGAGCTGCCGTACGTTCTCATCCGTGCAGCGTCCCACCAGATACATGAAATAAAAAAAAATAAAATACGTACCCAATTACAAATCCCCCTCCGTCGCCGTCGCCGTCGCCGGCAGACGAAACCGAACCGGAAATCGCCGTCGCGGGCAAACGCGCCATTGGGTGGACGACACTGCTCTGGTGGAGCTGTGGGCCTGTGGCTGGCCTGGACCAGCGGCGCAGGCACTACGGCCGGCTCCGGCCCCAGTGACGCCGCACGACGCCATCGCGCGCACCACCACCACACCAGCCCACGGCACCGCCCGCGAGCGCGAGGAGAGAGGACGCGCACGCGGCAGCGGCTGGGGCCCTACGAGACTACGTCGCTACGACCACACGGGACGGGACTCCGAAGCGATTAGCCGCGTGCTTTGTCCGCCGCCCTGGATTATTAGCACGGGAGCTCCCGCGCACCGGCAAGAGACGGGAGGGGAGGTAGGAGGAGAGTAGATCGATAAAGCGCGGCCTCTTTCTTTCCCATCTTTCCTCACCAGAAAAGCCGAGCGGAGCGAGACCAGACCAGTGAGAGAGAGAGCGGGGTCACAGCAGCGGCCAGCGGCCGCAGCACAAAAGCGTTCGTCGGGGCTTTGGATTCCCAGGAATTCCGTTCCAAAGCAGCCGAATCGCGGACCCCGCCTGCCGCCTGCTCGCTCCTCTTCTTCCCTCCAACCGCCCCCCCTCCTCCTCCCGCCGCCGCAGCGAGAGCCGAGAGCGGAGCGAGCAAATCTTGGCGTTTCGCGCCCGCTCTCGCAGTCTCCGGGCGGGGGCCGCCTGGCGGAGTGGTTACTTCCCCGCTGGCTTCTTGCTGCGCCCCGCCATTAAAGCCGGCGCATTTGGGTTTCTCTCTCCACCTCTCTCTATCCGCCCCCCACCGCGCTCTCGCCCTCCCTCTCCCTCTCTAGCGGTAGATTGGTGCTGTTCCCCCCTTATCGGTCGGCGGTTGGGGGCCGGGTTCCGACGTCTGCCCGGGAGCTCGACCGGGCCTCCGATCCGGGCTCCCAAGCCGCCGCCTCCCGGGGCGCCCCACCGGAATTCTTGCTTTCTCGGGCTCCGAATCTCGCCGCCTGTCGTCGCCCGCGGCTGGCGCGGGGGCTTGGTTCGCGGCGTTTCATTGCGAATTCGGGGGCGATCTGGGGCCCCTGGTCTGGATGGCGAGGATTTGAGTGGATTCGAGACGAACAAGTGGAGGTGGAGCCCTGATCTGGGTGGCGCCCCCGCCGTGGTATGTGCCATGAGGAAGCTCTTCTTCTCCGAGTCGGCCTGCAAAGAGACCAAGCTTCACTCCGCGCCCCACTCATGGCTGCCCCTCGAGAGGGGGAAGCTCTCCAAGTTCTCCGGCCATGCCGCCGCCGGCTCCTCCATGTAAGCTCCATCCTGGTCGCTTGTTTCCAGTCTCCAAGTTCGTTTATGCTTGAATTGTGTGGCGCGCAAGACTCGGTCTTTTAGGCACCGGTGTTGATTTGGTTGTGCAAAGTTGGCCGGTCGAGATGTTCATCCTCATTTTGTCCGTCGCAGAGAGTCCTTGATGAAGATGCCAGAGCCGGCTGTGCTTCCGCACTTCAAGCCCGCGGACTATGTCGACGTACTGGCTCAGATACACGAGGAGCTGGAGTCCTGCCCCCCTGACGACAAGTCCTCCCTGTACCTCCTCCAGTATCAGGTCTTCCGTGGCCTCGGCGAGGCCAAGCTGTCTCGGAGGAGCCTCCAGTCTGCGTGGGAGAAGGGGAGCACCATACACGAGAAGCTCATCTTCGGGGCATGGCTCAAGTACGAGAAGAAAGGGGAGGAGGCCATCTCCGACCTGCTCAGCTCGTGCAGCAAGTGCTTGCAGGAGTTCAGGCTGCTGGATTTCGTGTTGCAGGTCTCCACTGGGTCACATGTGATAAACTACGATGGTGATGATGATGAGTTTCGGGGTTCTGCGGTGGTTCATTTCCGGATAAGAGATGATATGGTTGCGTGCGATCGTCGGAAGCTCGCGGCGCTGTCAACTCCACTGTATGCAATGCTTAACGGTGGATTTAGGGAATCATATCTAGAGGTCATTGACATGTCTAGAAATGGTATCTCCCCTATTGGCATGAGGGCAATCAGTAAATTCAGCCTATCAGGAAGACTACCGTATTTGTCAGCTGATGCTATCTTGGAGATTCTTGATTTTGCCAATAAGTTTTGCTGCAAGGGCCTCAAGGATGCCTGTGAGCGAAAGCTTGCTTCTTTCGTCTCTTCAAGGCAAGATGCTATAGACTTCATGGAGTGCGCTCTTGAGCTGGGCTGTTCCATCCTTGCTGCTTCATGCTTGCAAGTGCTCTTGAATGAGCTTCCAGAGTGCTTGAATGATGAACAAGTGGTTAGGATATTCTCTTCTGCAAATAAGGCACAGAGATTGACAATGGTTGGCAATGCATCTTTCTCCCTATATTGTCTTCTTAGTGAAGTCTCCATGAGTACCAACCCAACATCGGATGTCACTGTAAGTTTCTTGGAAAAGCTGGTAGAGTCGGCATCAGATTCTAGGCAAAATCAGCTGGCCTTACATCAGCTGGCATGCACCAAATTTCTAAGGAAAGATTACCCTGAATCTGAGCGCCTGTTCAATGCTGCATTTTCTGCCGGCCATCTCTATTCGATAGTGGGTTTAGCTAGATTGGCCTCTCTGAGGGGTAATAAGCATTTTGCTCTCAAGTTGCTAGACTCTGTCATGTCATCTCGGTGGCCTCTTGGGTGGATGTATCAAGAGAGAGCTCTATATTTGGATGGTGATAACAAGTTAGAAAATCTTAACAAGGCTACTGAGTTGGACCCTACTCTTACATATCCCTATATGTTCCGAGCTGCATCTTTGATGAAAAGGCAAAGTGTTGAAGCTGCATTGATGGAGATCAACCGGATACTTGGATTCAAGCTGGTGCTGGAGTGCTTAGAACTAAGGTTCTGTTGCTACCTTGCCCTTGAGGATTATAGGGCTGCCTTATGTGACGTGCAGGCAATACTCACTCTTGCCCCAGATTATCGTATGATTGGTGGCCGGGTTGCTGCCAAGCAGCTGAGAATGCTAGTGCTAGAGAATGTAGAGCAGTGGACAGCTGCTGACTGTTGGATGCAGCTTTATGATCGCTGGTCATCTGTGGATGATATAGGGTCCCTCTCTGTTATATATCAAATGTTGGAGTCAGATACCGCCAAAGGAGTTTTGTACTTTAGGCAATCTTTGCTTCTTCTCAGGTAAATAAATTAATTTATATTTTTGCCCAGAAGAATAGTTTTCCTATTCCAGTATTATAGAGTAACAAAATAATGTTCATAGTAGATGCTCATACTATTGCACATGGTTTGGCAACTTGCCATGTCTTGCGCCTACTAGAATTGTGTCCGAAAGCTGGAATATTCTCACATTTTAGTTTTGTCAGCATGTTTGCACATGCCTCTTGTGCTAAGTGTTGACTTACTGTATGTTTTTTTATGGAATCACTATTTGGGGTGTTAGGATTGATGTGGTTTAATTCTGTGCTATCAGATTAAACTGTCCTGAGGCGGCAATGAGGAGTTTGCAGCTTGCTCGTGAGCATGCTGCGAGTGATCATGAAAGGCTTGTCTATGAAGGATGGATATTGTATGATACTGGCCACTGCGAGGAAGGATTGCAGAAGGCAGAAGCATCCATTGCAATACAAAGGTCATTTGAGGCATTTTTTCTGAAAGCTTATGCTTTGGCTGATTCGAGTCTTGATCCTTCTACCTCAGCAACAGTTGTATCACTTCTAGAAGATGCATTGCGGTGTCCCTCAGATAGACTTCGGAAGGGTCAGGTAAGGTTTTTTTTTCTCTCTTTGCATCATGTCCTGAATAATTTCACTTAGCTAAATTGACCATGGATGGTTTGGAGCAGCTGTTTTTTCTTCTTCTGCCTTGACATGCAGCAAATGTTGCGATTTAAGTGACCTTGTACCAAAAATTGGAATATAGTTGTCACTAATATTTTTTCCTAGATTTTCATCATTCTCCTTGGAAAATAAGAAGTGGAGTTTTATTGCTACATTTATTGAGTAGTCTCTTTTTTGGGGGTAGGGTGGGGTCTTAGATTCTTGTTATTGCTTTCATCCTTTGCCTATATATTTGTTCAATTGCCAGGTGTTGCTACATTTTGTTAGGAAGTTAAGATGTCCTATTAGTTCATTGACTATTGTTGCATTGAATATGGCAATGACACTGCCACCGTTAAAAATGACTGTCCTGTTTCTCCTAGCATGGCAACTGATCACCTAGATCTAGATTCTTGGGTACACTCAAAGTTTAATATTATTTCCTACCAACTAGTTGACCTATTAGGTAGGTTAGAGCATCTGATACCATCACCGTCACTGGGTATTTTACTTTAATCCTATGTATAAGTGGAGCACTCCTTTCAATGGTCAATCAAACGAAAAATTGAAAATAAATACATGAACTTGAGAAACTGCGCTGTTTATGTCTCTGTATCGTTCTGTACCATTGTAATTTGAGATGTTCGAGAGGATGCATAACTGCAACTTACTGATAAATACTTGACATGTAGGCTCTAAACAACCTCGGAAGTGTTTATGTGGATTGTGGGAAGCTAGACCTGGCAGCTGAATGCTACATTAATGCGCTAAAGATCGGTCACACCAGAGCGCATCAAGGCCTTGCAAGGGTTCATTTCCTACGGAACAACAGAGCTGGTGCATACGACGAAATGACCAAGCTGATAGAGAAGGCCAGGAACAACGCTTCGGCATATGAGAAGAGATCCGAGTACTGTGACCGGGAGCTGACGAAAACGGACCTGCAGATGGTCACCAAACTCGACCCTCTGCGAGTTTATCCTTACAGATACCGTGCTGCTGGTAAGCGCTGCTTCGTGCTGCATGGGTATATCCAGTTTCTTATAATTTTAGCATGACAAAGCTTGGCGGTGATGTGATCCTAGGCCATCATTCCAAGCAGACTGAAACATAGGATATAAAATTCTTGAAAAGTAGTTTATAATTGTCATCAACAGATGTAGTTCATCTGCTCAACTTCCAGTATTGGTGCTACTTTAACGAACCAGCTACCCTGGTTCCTAACATAAAAGCTGGTGAGAAGTCAATGTAGCCTTCCATTGTCTATGTTCAACCTGATCAGCATTCAGTAGGTGTAACAACCAGAACATACTCCATTCAGTCCAAGGATTAGCTCATCTTTTCATTGTTCCATCGCCCCAATATGCTGACGCGGACTCTTTCCTAATCTGATCTGGCGGTGTGCAGTGCTGATGGACAACCACAAGGAGAAAGAGGCGATCGCGGAGCTGACCAAGGCCATCGCCTTCAAGGCGGACCTGAACCTGCTCCACCTGCGCGCGGCCTTCCACGAGCACGTGGGCGACGTCACGAGCGCCCTCCAGGACTGCCGCGCGGCCCTCTCGGTGGACCCCAACCACCAGGAGATGCTGGAGCTTCACCACCGGGTGAACAGCCAGGAACCCTGAGCGCGCGCCCACGGTGTACGTGTACATACAGGACAGGAAGCCCCTCATCATAGCCAACAGGCCATACCGGTGTATGTTTTGTACCATACACAGCAGATCAGATCAATGTAAGGACACAGTAGAAAGCCACATTAGATCCCTCCCCTTGAAAACCAAACACCCCATTCCTTGTGTCCCTAATTATTAGATATATATATATGTGTTGTTTGCTATAGCCTCCCCTTAGTAAGTTGTTGCTGCCGATTGTGATTAAGCCTCCTAATTGTACCCGCCATGTGCCCCAGCGGCCCGTGCTGCCAGAATCAAGAAGTTTTGACTGTACCATGTGTATGTAAGTGAAATGGGGGAAAAAAGGATGGTGGAAGCTTTTGTCGGCGCCAAACTGTCAAGCATGCAGGCACCTGTTCTTGCCGAGCACTTGATTGATTGCATATACAGATGTGTGTTTCTGGCTGGTGGGTTTTTTATTTTATTTTATGTGGAGTGGTCTTTGTTCAGTGCTGCTTACCCGTCAGTCAGGATTAGCATGCAGTCATTATTGTACTGATTGGGGTTGGGTGGGGGGGGGGGGGGGGGGGGTGGCAAACTGAAGGAGAGCAGCGGCTGACAACAGCCTCTGAAAATGAATGGTCCATGGGTGAGGACTGTGGACAGTGCAGAGCATCATTCTGTTCTTCGTCCAATCCTTCACAAATCTCGTTCGTTTGCTGGAAATAGGAAAGGCCCGTCAAGTAGGTGATTGGTGTAACCATCCAGGCACAACAAATGACAAAAGTTTTCGAGGCCCTTCGCCGGCGAACTGCTGCCGCTCGCCAAACGTCAAGAAAAGGCACGTCATGGGGGAGCGGCCACCCCTAACTTTTGTGGTGGGAGTTTCGGCGGCAAGCTTCCGCGAAGAGAGAAAACGATGTGGATTGCGTTGAATGTTTCACGGACGATGGTGCCTGTCGGATGGATGGATGGATGAGCATCAAGTGAGAAACGAAGTGGGGGGATAAGAACAACTAGGCTTGTTCTTGGCATCGGCTTCTCGAGCACAAAAACAAGTTTCAAGAAGAGACTTATAATTAGCTAAAGAGGACGACGTTTTCGGAATATATATATATATATATATATATATATATATATATATATATATATATATATATATATATATATATACACAACTAACCAACTCTGTTTAGATTCGATCCATCCACCATCGTGCCACCCAACGTCCGCAATTCGTCATCATCGTGTCTCAATTCATCTGTCTCAGCAGTCGCCTCCTATCCTCGATCATCACCTTGAATTGACAAATGTTTATTTCTGAATGGATAAAGTAAACCTTGAATTGTTGTTCAACGTTCCTTCCTTGTAAAAATTTAAAACGACGAATGACTAGAATAAATCTTAAATAGTTGAATATTTGTTCTGGTTGTACGTTGGAGTAAAAGTAAACCTTCAATGACATAATATTTATTGTTGCGCGCTACACGCGAAGGGTAAATCAGCCTCGTTAATCACATGTGGGCCCGTTTTAACTCCTGGTCGGTTGGTGTGGTTGGTTCCATGGTCTAGTTAATTTCCCGATGCAGTTGATTCCCTGGTGGACTAATCCGTGGACTAATCCGATTAAACCTTTTGATCCAGATGATGGATCGTGGGGTTTATCACCCTAGATGATGAATAACGTTTAGATGTGTGTGTATATATTTAGTCATTAGCGGAAATCACTAAACGATATTCAATTGTTCCCAGAAATTACTGAGTGTTGAGTGAAGCTTTACCTAGAGTGACGAATAGCACTGCTCTATACACACGTAGTTTCTACCATCCTGTTTTTGATTAATTGGTAGAACGAAGTACGACACAAAATAGTTTTGTTCGGCATCTTCCGTACAGCCTTTCACTACTATAGAAAACATTTCCGTCAATAGTTCACTGAAAACACTTGTGATACTGTATGAGCAACTGTTTGTACACATAATTGTGGGTAAAATTATTTTCATCAGTAGTAGTTCATATTACGAACCGATAATGAAAATCAACAACATTTTCACTAACGGCCTTATGAGCTAGCGGTGAAAATAATTTTCACCAACGGCTCTAAACATGTACCGACATTGAAAAGAGGTTGTAAGCATGGGTGTAATCGGATTGAATACAGACAAATTTTATATATATCATTTGTTTTTATATTTTTCTCTTCGAATTTAGATAAGATACAGATATTATCGAGTCGCGTCGGATAAGATTTGAATGGATATCATCTTAAATACCCAACTTTAAGTATACGGATATGGATATAAATCAAATACATATTAGATATTTAATATTTGGACTCCAATACATAGCGGATCTCGGTTTTTTAGACTGAATAAATTCGAATACGAACATATAATACCCATACTATTTATATCTCTTGTTGTAAGACTCGCAACTGTGACTTTCTTCCCTATCATTTTCTCTCTTTTTTTCAGTATTTCTCTGCTACCTCCCATGTCGCTGGCCCATACTGCCTCCCTTTCTTTTTAGAGAACACGTCGTAGCACATGTTTTATTAAGAGAAAAAGAATTATGTGTAGCACATGTCCTCTCTCTCTTACTGCATCTACGAGAGTATCCTCCTAGCAAAAGTTACGAACCACTAAGAATAAGTGGTAAACAACATGAAACAAACTAGAGTAGCAAGAAAAAGTGAGGGGCGGGAACCACTATTTTGGCAACTCCATTTTTATTTTCCAAAGAAAAATGAAAATCCTTTGTAAAATAGAGTTCTCAAACTAGCTCTTAAAGATGACAACGACTAATATGCAAGTAGTCATTAGATGTAATCGTGCAAGCATGTCTCTTGGTCCGTTAGATCTAGATCTAACCGTATGCCATATTTAGCATTTAAATCCTTCTACCACTACCTCGTGTAGCTTTATAAAGACGCCCCTAACAAACCACGATTACATATATGCTTGGATCTAGATCTAACGGACCAATAGAAGTAGAGAACTGCTTGCACGCTTGCACCTAATGACTGCTTGCATATTAGTCATTGCCCAAAGATATTCATTAGTTCCCAAAAGAAGTCACTAAAATTAATTTAGAATTTGTTTGGGAGTAAGGGGTTTGGAGGGAATAAGGGGCTACAATCCTTTACTATTCAAATTTAAATAGTAAGAGGTTCTAGCCTCCATTCTCTCCAAACCCCTTCTCCCAAACAAGCCTTAGGGTGTTATGAACCCAAAATCCAACACTTCATTAAATGAGACCCTCAAATATATCAACTTCCTGAATATCCCTATTTAGTCACCAGACTTAAGGAATTATTCCACACTTCCAATATCCTGTTTCGTGTGTCAATCATGCCATAAAATCACTTGTCAGCCATCGAGTTCGCGCATATATGCAAGTGAAAAATTAGAGAAAATCGAACAACCATGATTCATACATAATGAAAATTAGAGAAAAAACTGAGTTATCATAATTTAAAATATTTAATTATCATCCTCGTTTGACGAGTCCAAATATAATGCATTAAAAAATTAGAGAAAATCGAACGACCATGATTCATACATAATGAGATAGTAATCAAGAGAAGAACAATGATTATTGAACTTTATTGTACAAAATGAAATCAAAATTGAAGATGCAAGTAATAACTAGAAAAACTAAGTTAGCATAATTTAAAATATTTAATTATCGTTGGAGAATAATATAACTTTTGTTCCCAATATGTATTTAGCAACTTGCTAAATCTAAGTTTAGGGAGTTATTTTTAGGGAACTAGTGGAGATGCTCTTAGAACTCTAAACTTGTAAGAAAAATAGATCTCAATAGAGAGACCACCACACCGAAGGCTTAACTACAACGAAAAACATCAATCTAGAAAAATATAATACCTCTATTCTCGAATATTGTCGCTCGCTAATTCATTTTTAACTAAACCGCGACAAATAAAAAGAACGGAGGGAGTACCAACAATACCAACAACAAAGCATCTACCGGAGTCAGAACGATGACTACTATGACCTTGACACCGAAGTATGCGCTAAAGAAGAAACTAACACGGTTTTGGCAGCAAAGCGTCCAACACGAAGGGATGGCACGACAACGGCGGCAAAGCAACTGCCATAGAAGAGCAACGACGAGTAAGCATCCGCCGTGGAGGAAAACCACACTGCTGATCGAAAGGATTAAGATGCTCAAGAGAAGGGTTGAATTGGGCTAAATAAAGTTCTCGTAAAATCCAATCCTATCACTGTGTTTATTTTACTTCTTGTGTCTAAGAGTGTTTTCTATCCCACGCCAAAGTTTTGCAACCTAGTTTTTACCCTATACTAGTATGTCAATACTAATAAAAATATAAAGACACAAAAGTAACTGCACAAATGTAAAGGCTCAACGTAAAGAGCGGGTTAGAGATCAACGATGTCTTTACAAGGTACTGGAGAGTTGACAGTCTTCACTATTCCTTGTTGTAGCACATATGCAAGGGTATAGCCTCCCTTAATCTATGTAACGATCAAGCACACTCTGTGGATTGATTCTTGGTCACTTTGGTATGGTGACTTGATGAGTCACTCATAACTGTTTACACTTTAAATTAGGCCTCTTACAGTCATCACCTAGAGATCACCAAGCTTCCAACTACTACCAAACTATCTAGATGATGCCAATCACCGAGTACCAAACACAAACTCTCGCTTAAAAGGTGAAAGCTACAGGGGTTTGCATGTATGACAGGGAAACAGCAGGAAGCAGCGTCGTATTGATGTGTTTTTATCGAAGTAAGGCTAAGAGTACCGGGATTTCTTCCTTTACTTTTCATTTTGAATTGTTCAAACAACTACTAAAAGAACTCAAAGACTTTGAATTATGCAAAGATTATATATAAACGACAAAGAGGCCAGCATGATGGAGTAACGACGGGACGGCAAACTAATAAACTGTACCTCTAGCACTGTAGTAGTCTAGTGCCATGTGCACTAAGAACATGAATAAATATAAGTAAGAAGCCAATAACTGCATCAAAGGTCCCATGGTCTAGCGGTTAGGACATTGGACTCTGAATCCAGTAACCCGAGTTCAAATCTCGGTGGGACCTTTTTTTTATGCTATGCTACTCGTGTCTTTTTTTCCCTAGTCTCCCCTTTCATAACTCTTCTAATAATGGCATCAAACGGTTTTATTTCCTTTCGTTTTTTTTCACGCAGAATATAATATCCACGTTAGGTTGCCGTAGTCAAAGCCGTGGCAAGATAAGGCTACATTTTTTTTAGATATTGCAGTCTATGAGCCGAGATATATTTATTTTACAATAAAAACTAAAAAACCAACCGTACCATACGTAGTGTGATGATAAAAAAAAGGAAATTTGGATCCATACCATTAAAAGATCACCACTTTGGATCCATACCATTACTATCTCACTTACATGTGGGTCCACATGAGTCAATGACATGTGGGGTCCATGGTATATATCTAAAGTTTGGATCTTTTAATGGTATAGATCCAATTGTTCCTAAAAAAAATTAGTTCTACATAAAAGTTATCTCAAGCCTACTCGCCTGAGGACGTCCTCCTCCTAAATAAGATGGAGTTATCTCTTTCTCTGTGCAAAACAACCCCAATCTTCTTTCGTCCCTGAGACTGAACGCAACGCTGCCCCCTCCCCTGCCCCCTCCCCTTGCATGCGGCGCGTAGGGGGCACTCTGCGGCCGCAGCGGTGCCCCCTATAGCGCCCCCTACACGTCGGCTCCCTTCTCTCTCCCCCCAGATATAGCGTGTCACTGTTCATCCCCCTAAACACTGTGCTGTGGGTCCACGAGTAATTGTTAGTAGATAAAAAATTTATAGTTGGTAAAGAAAATAATATTTTATAGTGGTAGTGGGGTATAGGGGGAGTATTTAGGGGGAACCGCTGCGGGAGATGAAAAAATAGGGGGAAAAATAGGGGGAAAAAGTGATATAGGGGGGAAAATTTAGGGGTAACGGTTGCGGATAGCCTGACGCTGCATGTGACGATGTTCAAAATTTTGATAGGAACTTAAAGGTGGGTAGTAGCTTTGCTGATATAATGAAATGCGAGGAATTTGGTGGATTGAACTTTAAGAGATGGTCTAGGAACTTGATTTGTGGCTCACCACTATAGACCCATCTTGGGCTGTGAAGTCTTGTGAAGGTCCTCTAACTATTAAAAAGCATACAAATTTCGACATGGATAATGTGATAGCACTAGATTGCATCTCGAGTTTGCAACCTAGTGCTATGACCATAAAGAGAGCAAAAGAGCTCATAGACGCTATCGAACATAAGTACAATGTCTCCAACGAGGGGAATTTGCTATTTTGTTACTATTAGTTGTAGACTTCTCTATTTTACCACCAGGCCCACAAATCATAGACACAAATGATCCCACAAGTCATAGACAGAGGGTCACATAATAGCAGAGAGCCCACGTTAGAAGGGCTAAAATAGCAATTTTTTCCTCCAAAACGATAGACATGAGTTGTATGTCATTGAGCCTTATCATGACTGCAAGATGGCTGGCATCCGCTTTGCGATTAAACTCATGCATTCTAATATTTGTGAAAATAATGGCGTGTTGACTAAATATGAAAGAAACACGATGAAACTAGATATTGACATGTGTACTTACTAATAATAAAAGTTAAAGCATTAGATTTGACAACATCAATAGAAGACTATACCCTAGGATGTTGCCAAGATGCCTTCTAAGTATCCTGATACTATCCATGTGTCCTCTGAAAGGGAAATATGCCCTTATGCCATTTCTAGTTTGTTTTTGGTGATTAAAAGGTCAACACATTTGTCGGTGTTTCGAAACCCGGGGGGTCCCTGGACCGACGAGTGAATCGTCGCCGCGTGCCCCAGCCCAGATGGGTCGACGCGAGGCGGAACGCGAAGGGGGGAAAGGAAGCAGCCGGAGGGAGGCAGGCGTGAGAGAGTGGATCCCGCGGCCTTCGTGTTAGCCCCGCGCCTGAGTCGGATGCGCTTGCAGTAGGGGGATACAAGCGTCCACGCGGGAGTGGGAGCGAGCGGCCTTGCGCGAGCGCCGTCCCGTCCTTCTCCGTGCGGGCCGACCAACCCTCTGTAAGGGGGCCCTAGTCCTCCCTTTTATAGGCGTAAGGAGAGGATCCAGGTGTACAATGGGGAGTGTAGCAATGTGCTAACGTGTCTAGCGGTGGGGAGCTAGCGCCCTAAGTACATGCCATCGTGGCAGCCGGAGAGGTCTTGGCACCCAGTTCGCGTGGTGTCGTGGCTGTCGGAGGAGTGCTGGAGCCTGGCGGGAGGACAACTGTTGGGGCTGTCAAGTCCTTGCTGACGTCCTCTTGCTTCCGTAAGGGGGATGAGAGCCATCGTCGTCACAGGGCATGCGGGGCGCCATCATTACTCGCATGGTGGAGCGAGCCAGATGGGACGCCGGTCTCGTTCCCCGTAGCTCGAGTCAGCTCGGGGTAGGGTAATGATGGCGCTTCCTGTTGACGTGGTCGGTCCATGCCTAGGCTGGGCGAGGTGGAGGCTCCTCCGAGGTCGAGGTCGAGGTCGAGCCCCCGGGTCGGGCGAGGCGGAGTTCGTCGTCTTCTGGGGCTGAGCCCATGTCCGAGCCCTGGGTCGGGCGGAGCAGAGTTCGCCGTCTTCCGGGGCTGAGCCTGAGTCCGAGCCCTGGGTCGGGCGGAGCGGAGTTCACCGTCTTCCGGGGCTGAGCCCGAGTCCGAGCCCTGGGTCGGGCGGAGCGGAGTTCGCCGTCTTCCGGGGCTGAGCCCGAGTCCGAGCCCTGGGTCGGGCGGAGCGGAGTTCGCCGTCTTCCGGGGCTGAGCCCGAGTCCGAGCCCTAGGTCGGGCGAGGCGGAGTTTCCTAAGATGCCCGAGGCCGGCCTTGGCTGCTGTAAGCCTCACTCTGTTGGGTGGCTCAGCAGTCGGAGCGGCGCAGGCGACGCTGTCCTCTTGTCAGTCCGGTCAGTAGAGCGGCGAAGTGACTGCGGTCACTTCGGCGCTGTCGACTGGTGGGCGTGCGTTAGGATAAAGGTGTCAGGCCACCTTTGCATTAAATGCCCCTGCGATTTGGTCGGTCGGCGTGGCGATATGGCCAAGGTTGCTTCTCAGTGAAGACTGGGCCTCGGGCGAGCTGACAGTGTGCCCGTTGCTGGAGGGGGGTCCTCGGGTGAGACGTAGGTTCTCCGGGGTCGGCTTCCCTTGCCCGAGGCTAGGCTCGGGCGAGGCACGATCGTGTCCCTTGAATGGACCGATCCTTGATTTAATCGCACCCATCAGGCCTTTGCAGCTTTGTGCTGATCGGGGTTACCAGCTGAGATTTAGGGGTCTTGAGGGTACCCCTAATTATGGTCCCCGACAGTAGCCCCCGAGCCTCCAAGGGAGTACTAATACTCGCTTGGAGGCTTTTGCCGCACTTTTTTGCAAGGGGACCAGCCTTTTTCGGTTGCATTCTGTTCCGGTGGGTGCGCGCGAGCACACCCGCCGGGTGTAGCCCCCGAGGCCTCGAAGGAGTAGTTTTACTCCTTCGAGGTCTTAGTGCATTTCGCAACACTTCGGCTGGTCTAGTTGTTCCCTCATGTGAGCTGGCCGTAGCCCGAGTGCACGGTCGGGTCCCAAGTTCTCGGGCTGGTATGTTGACGCTGTCAACGGTTTGGCCGGAGCCGGGTTTGCGAGAGCAGCCCCTGAGCCTCTGCACAGGGCGAGAGGATGGTCAAGGACAGACTCGTCTTTTTTACATACGCCCCTGCGTCGCCTTTCCGTAAGGAGGAGGGGGGAAAGCGCCATGTTGCCCTCGGAGGGCGCTGAACATGGTGTTTCCGGTGAGCTGCTGGCGGGTAATCCGAGCGGACGCCCGTGCCCCATTTTCTAGGGGTCGGCTAGAGGCCCGGAGGCGCGCTCCAAAAGTACCTGCGGGTGATCTGCCGGACCCGGTCCCCTTTGACGGGGTCCGAGGGCTCGATGCCTCCCTCTGATGGGATTCCGTTACAAGATCGCTCCTGCTGGTCTCGGAAATGTCCTAGGGTACCTCGGGAGCGTAGCTCGAGCCTTGGTTATGTATCGAACGTACCCAGGGTCATCCCTCGCTCTGTGTCTGAGGCGACTGTGAACCCTTCGAGGGCCAGCCTACGAACCCCTGATCAATAATGGGCGCGGAGCCCGAGTGGCCTGAGGCGGCCGTTGAACCCTTCGAGGGGCCGACCATCGAACCTCTGACCAGTAGTGGGCGCAGAACCCAATCAATCTGAGACGGCCGTTGAACCCCTCCGAGGGGCCGGCCTTCGAACCTCTGATCAGTAGGGAGGCTCGGAGCCTGTTTCCTTCACGGAGAAGGGTCCTTTTCGGGGTATCCCCCTTTCCCGGTCCCTGTTGTAAGAGAGAGAAAGAGGAAAAAGGAAAAGGATACGAAGTCGAATGACGTGGCGTACCTTTTTCGACGCGGTCATTATAGCGAAGGCGAAGCGTCGCTTGCTTCTCCCGCCTGAGGCGCCGCCTGTCCTGCCGCGGAGTTAATGCGACGGGGCGAGCGGTTCACGAGGCGGTCGTTGCGCGTGTACGAGCCGTTCGAGGAACGGATCACGGGCGCACCGTCTTCACGCCGTGGGAGAGGGCTCCCTCGCTGCCCCTGGATGGGACGTAAGCTTGGCTGACGACGTGACCGCTGCTCCTGCCCGCCTGTCACCGCCATTACTGCCGGCCCATTTTTGATCGCATTTGACCGTCGCGCTTGGCTGGCACTGTAGGGTTGCCTCGAGTCGCGATATTGACTCCGCAGTCGAGGAGGCGCGGTAGTGGCGTGAGTGGCGGTGCAGTTGCTCGCACGTAGCAACCGGCGTGCTGGTTGCATGACGCGTGGGCCTGGACCTCCATGCTGGGCGCGTTGGAGTCGAAGGGGCGCGCCCACTTGGCACGGTTGCATGCCGCCTGCATGGCTGTCCGCCCTTTCGCCCGCTGGTCTGGGCGAAAGTGGAGGAGTGCTTGTAACCGCCGGGTGGTTGCATGCACCGTGCGCGTGGCGGGTTGGCTTCTTCTCCCCTGGACCGGCTTGCATGACGTGTGGGACCCAGCCCCCACGCCGTGGGGGGGGGGGGAGAATCTTGGAGCGTGTTGGAGAAGACTCAACCCGCAACGGTTGAGGGCGCAAGTGGGGAGAGTCACCTTTAAAAGGGGGCCGACCCCCTTGGAGGGCAACCATGTCCTTCGTGCTCCCCTCATGCATCGTGCCTTTCCATCTTCCGAGCCCCCCGGATGGGGGACGCCCGCAATCCTTCCGCCTTGTCGTCGGAGGAACGCAACTTCGTGGAAGTTGGTACCTTTCAGCCATCGTTCGGCTTCAAGGATTTTCATCATGCAGCCCGGCTGCATCCCCTCGCCGGTGGTCACCCAAGACGGTGACCTCCAGCTTGATGGTGGGGAGAAGCGAGCCGGGCTGCGGCCTCTGCCCTCCGTCAGCTTCAAGGATGTTCATCATCAGTGCTGGGGAGGGGAGTGTGCCGAGTTGGGGTCGGTCCTTGTGCGGGCGGCGACCCGCTCCTTCCCTCAGTGATCGGGGGGAAGGGCGTCCGCCGTTCATGGCATGGGCAGCTGCCACGTGCCCGGCTCTCTGAGCCGAGCAGCTTCGGAGCCGCTCCCGGTGCCGCCTTCCGCCACGGCAGCTGGAAGAGGTTCCGCCGCCGACGAGCTAGCCGGCGCCACCCACGGACTGACCTCTAACTCTTTGGCCTTCTGCCCGTCCTTGCCTCTCGAGTTGGGGGCATGGGCGAGGGCCTCATGGCAGCAGCATCCGCCCTGAGGTCATCGCTGCTACTGTTCGGCCCTCCGGGGCAGAAGTCGTCGTCGTTGCCGCTGCCAGGGCGGGCGACGACGAGCCATTCGTCGGTCTTCTGTTGCTCCGCAGGCCCCCCAGTCGCGTGGGGTTGTTCGTACCTGTGGAGGTGGAATCGGAGTTCCGTTTGTAAAGGCACCTTAAGTGCCAGTGTGTTGTTCAATGTGGCTGTCGAGGCCTGAACATGTATGTATTTTCGGCACGGAGCCGTGTTTTTTCTTCATTTCGAGCTCTGAGACTCGCCTTGTCGATTATCTGAACCGCTTCACCGAGCATGAGTTGCCTCGTGCAAAGGTGACGAGTGAGGTATCCGTATCCTGGAGGAGTAGGAGTCCCTCGGCTCGGTCGGCCTTGCTGTCCGAGGCCCCTCTTGCTTAGTTAAAGGAACCCCTTGGCCACCCTTCAATGAGCCGAAGCTGGAGGTAGCGGTGTCAGCACGGACGGAGGCAGAGTTGGCTTCAAAAAGGAGGTGTAGTTGGCCAGAGCCTGGCCGGGTCGTCCACTGGTGGAACCGACGCCGGAGGTGAGCTACCGAGGCCACAAGCCGAGCTGATGTCTTTGGGGGACAGCTGGCCGAGGCCTCGGGGTGGCCGGCCGAGCCGCCTGCTCGGGCCGGATTCTCGAAGGAGACCCTGGCGGCGATGGCCCGGGTGTGGTGCTGATGTCGTCCTTCAGAGTGGGGGCCCTCCGACCGCGTCGCCGTCCGAGGCTAGGTCAGACCCCGCCGAATGTGTAGTTGATGCCAAGGGTGCTGCTGCCCCCTTCGGCTGTTGACGTCCGAGCCTACAGGATCAGGTTGTCTTGTAGTGTGTGTATGCTTTCTGCGGCCGTCGAGGCCTAAACACACCGTCGTCGTGTTGTAAAGCTGCGTTTCTTTTCCTCTTGTTTCGAGTATCCGGACTCATTTGTCGGTAACAGAATTGTTTGTGTGGGCAAGAGTTGCTTTTCACGGAAGGCGATGAGTGAGGTATCCGTATCCCGGAGGCGTAGGAATCCCTCGGCTCGATCGGCCTTGCCGCTTACGCGTGCTCTTACTCGTCCATAGGGTTCTGTTACCAACGCAGTCGAGAAGGCCCGAAAAATCATTTCGGCAGAGGAGCTCTCGAGCATGAAGACTTGTTCGGTCCATGGAGTCACTTATCCGAGCGCGAGTTACTTATCGCAGAAGGTGATGAGTGAGGTATCCGTATCCCAAAGGCGTAGGAGTCCCTTGGCTCGGTCAGCCTTGGCTGCTTACGTGTACTCCGTCGTTTTCAGGATCCACTTTTGAAGTAGTCGAAGAGCACGAAAGGCATTCTGGCAGAAAAGATTTTTTTCTTTTTTCGAGGAAAATTTTGACGCAGAGGGGGTTGCCCCCTTCTAGCCCCCGAGGGAGGGTCGGGCTTTGCCGAGGCAAGGCTGAGCCTTCCTTGATGACTAGACTTGGTGTGTGAACGAGGTATATGAGCAACTTGAAAACATCTTAAGGGTAGAAGCGACGTAGCTGTTGGATGTTCCAAGCGTTGCTGTAGACCTCGCCTTGGCTGTTGGCCAGCTTGTACGTTCTGGGCTTTAGGACCTTGGCGATGACGAACGGCCCTTCCCAGGGAGGCGTGAGTTTGTGCCGCCCTCGGGCGTCTTGTCGTAGCCGAAGCACCAGGTCGCCCACCTGGAGGTCTCGGGACCTAACCCCTCGGGCGTGGTAGCGTCGCAGGGACTGCTGGTACCGCGCCGAGTGTAGTAGGGCCATGTCCTGAGCCTCCTCCAGCTGGTCCAGTGAGTCTTCTCGGTTGGCTCGGTTGCTTTGGTCGGTGTTGGCCCTCGCCCTCGGGGAACCGTATTCCAAGTCTGTGGGCAAGATGGCCTCGGCCCCATAGACTAGAAAGAACGATGTGAAGCCCGTGGCTCGGCTCGGCGTTATTCTCAGACTCCAGACCACCGAGGGGAGTTCCTTCATCCACCGCTTGCCGAACTTGTTGAGGTCGTTGTAGATCCGAGGCTTGAGTCCTTGTAGGATCATGTCGTTAGCCCGCTCCACTTGCCCATTCGTCATGGGGTGAGCCACGACAGCCCAGTCCACCCGGATGTGGTGATCCTCGCAGAAGTCCAGGAACTTTCTACCGGTGAACTGGGTGCCGTTGTCGGTGATGATGGAGTTTGGGGCCCCAAAGCGATGGATGATGTTGGTGAAGAACGCCACCGCCTGTTCGGACCTGATGCTGTTTAGGGGTCGGACCTCGATCCACTTGGAGAATTTGTCGATGGCGACCAACAGGTGCATGTCACCCCCGGGTGCCTTCTGCAAGGGGCCAACGAGGTCCAGACCCCACACAACAAACGGCCAGGTGAGGGGTATGGTCTGCAGAGCCTGAGCGGGCAGGTGGGTCTGCCTCGCGTAGAACTGACACCCTTCGCAGGTGCAGACAATTCTAGTAGCGTCGGCCACGACCGTCGGCCAGTAAAATCCTTGTCGGAAGGCGTTTCCAACGAGGGTTCGAGGTGCTGCGTGATGGCCGCAAGCCCCCGAGTGTATCTTTTGCAAGAGCTCCTGGCCTTCGGCGATGGAAATGCATCGCTGGAGGATGCCTGAGGGGCTGCGGTGATAGAGCTCCTTCCCATCTCCCAGCAAGACGAAAGACTTGGCGTGCCGCGCCAACCGCCGAGCTTCGGCTTGGTCGAGGGGCAGCTCTCCTCGGTGGAGATATTGCAGGTACGGGGTCTGCCAGCTTTGATTAGGCGTGACTTCGCTTTGTTCCCCCTCGACACGTAGTGCCTCACCCTCGGGGGCCGAGGGTACCTTGGGCTGAGCCGAGGGCACCTCGGACCGTGTCGAGGGTACCTCGGACTGGGCCGAGGGTACCTCGGACTGAGCCGAGGGTGCCTCGGGCGGAGCCGAAGGTGCCTCGGGCTCGGGCGTGTCCTCGGTCTTGACGGAGGGTTGATGCAGGTCTCGGTAGAATAAGTCCGAGGGAACTGTTGTTCGTCCCGAGGCTATTTTAGCCAGCTCGTCCGCAGTCTCGTTGTAGCATCGGGCGATGTGGTTGAGCTCGAGCCCGTAGAACTTGTCTTCCAGGCGCCGAACCTCATCGCAGTAGGCTTCCATCTTCGGGTCGCGGCAGTGGGAGTTCTTCATGACTTGGTCGATGACGAGCTGCGAGTCACCGCGAGCGTCGAGGCGTCGGACCCCTAGCTCGATGGCGATTCGCAACCCGTTTACCAGAGCCTCGTACTCTGCCACATTGTTGGACGCCGGGAAGTGGAGGCGTAGCACGTAGCGTAGGTGCTTTCCGAGGGGCGAGACGAAGAGGAGGCCTGTGCCGGCCCCCATCTTCATCAGCGACCCGTCGAAAAACATGGTCCAGAGCTCCGGTTGGATCAGAGCCGTCGGGAGCTGTGTGTCGGCCCATTCAGCCACGAAGTCCGCCAAGACCTGGGACTTGATGGCCTTCCGAGGGGCGAACGAGATCGTCTCGCCCATGATCTCCACCGCCCACTTTGCAATTATACCCAAGGCCTCTCGGGACTGGATGATCTCTCCCAGGGGGAAGGATGACACCACAGTCACCGGATGAGACTCGAAGTAGTGTCGCAACTTCCGCCGTGTCAGGATCACCGCGTACAGCAGCTTCTGGATTTGTGGGTAGCGGATCTTGGTCTCGGACAGTACCTCACTGATGAAGTAGACTGGCCTCTGGACGGGCAATGCATGCCCTTCTTCTCGTCTCTCAACCACGATCGCGGCGCTAACCACCTGGGTGGTTGCGGCGACGTAGATCAAGAGGGCTTCTCCGGCAGCGGGGGGCACCAAGATGGGCGCGTTCGTGAGGAGCGCCTTCAGGTTCCCGAGGGCTTCCTCGGCCTCGGGGGTCCAAGCAAAGCACTCGGCCTTCCTTAAGAGGCGGTACAGAGGCAGACCTCTTTCGCCGAGGCGCGAGATGAAGCGGCTCAAAGCCGCGAGACATCCCATGACCCTCTGTACGCCTTTCAAGTCCTTGATTGGCCCCATGCTGGTGATGGCTGCAATCTTCTTCGGGTTGTCTTCGATGCCCCGCTCGGAGACGATGAACCCCAAGAGCATGCCTCGGGGGACCCCGAAGACACACTTTTCGGGATTAAGCTTCACGCCTTTCGCCTTGAGACATCGGAATGTCGCTTCAAGGTCGGAAAGGAGGTTGGAGGCCTTCCTCGTCTTGACTACGATGTCATCGACGTAGGCCTCGACCGTTCGGCCGATGTGTTCGCCAAACACATGGTTCATGCATCGCTGGTACGTTGCCCTTGCATTCCTCAAACCAAACAACATTGTAACATAGCAGTACATGCCGAAGGGTGTGATGAATGAAGTCGCGAGCTGGTCGGACTCTTTCATCCTGGTCTGATGATACCCTCTTTGATGAACCCTGCCGCCAGTAGCTTGTGGATCTCCTCGCCTATGGCTCTGCGCTTTTCTTCGTCGAATCGGCGCAGAGGTTGCTTCACGGGTCGGGCCCCAGCTCGGATATCCAGAGAGTGCTCGGCGACTTCCCTCGGTATGCCGGGCATGTCCGAGTGACTCCACGCGAAAACGTCGGCGTTTGCGCGGAGAAAGTCGACGAGCACTGCTTCCTATTTGGGGTCGAGCTCGGAACCGATCCGAATCTGCTTGGAGGCGTCGTTGCAGGGGTCGAGAGGGACGGACTTGACCGTCTCCGCCGGTTCGAAGTTGCCGGCGTGGCGCTTCACGTCGGGCGCCTCCCTAGAGAGGCTCTCCAGGTCAGCGATGAGGGCCTCGGATTCGGCGAGGGCCTCGGCGTACTCCACGCACTCCACATCGCATTCGTATGCGTGTCGGTACATGGGCCCGACGGTGATGACCCCGTTGGGGCCCGACATATTGAGCTTGAGGTAGGTGTAGTTGGGAACGGCCATGAACTTGGCGTAGCATGGCCTCCCCAGCACTGCGTGGTAGGTTCCTCGAAACCCGACCACTTCGAACGTGAGGGTCTCCTTTCAAAAGTTGGAGGGCGTCCCAAAGCAGACGGGTAGGTCGAGTTGTCCGAGGGGTTGAACGCGCTTCCCGGGGACGATCCCGTGGAAAGGCGCAACGCCCGTTCGGACCGAGGACAGATCGATTCGCAGAAGCCCGAGGGTCTCGGTGTAGATGATGTTGAGGCCGCTGCCTCCGTCCATGAGGACCTTGGTGAGCCTGACGTTGCCGATGATGTGGTCGACAACGAGTGGGTATCTGCCCGGGCTCGGCACGTAGTCTGGATGGTCGGCCTGGTCGAAGGTGATGGGCTCGTCGGACCAGTCTAGGTAGACTGGCGCCGCCACCTTTACCGAGCAGACCTCCCGACGCTCTTGCTTGCGGTGCCGAGCCGAGGCGTTCGCCACTTGCCCACCATAGATCATGAAGCAGTCGCGGACCTCGGGGAACCCTCCTGCCTTGTGATCTTCCTCCTTTGCATCGTCGAGGGCCTTGCCACCCTCCGCGGGTGGCCCGGCCTTGTGGAAGTGTCGTCGAAGCATGGCACACTCCTCAAGGGTGTGCTTGATGGGCCCCTGATGATAAAGGCACGACTCCTTGAGCATCTTGTCGAAGAGGTTGGCACCTCCGGGAGGCTTCCGAGGGTTCTTGTACTCGGCGGCGGCGACAAGGTTCGCGTCGGCGGCGTCGCGTTTCGCTTGTGACTTCTTCTTGCCCTTCTTCTTGGCGCCGTGCTGAGTTGACGCCCTGGGAGCATCTTTCGGTGGGCGGCCCTGGGGCTGCTTGTCCTTCCGGAAAATGGCCTCAACCGCCTCCTGGCCAGAGGCGAACTTGGTGGTGATGTCCATCAGCTCGCTCGCCCTGGTGAGGGTCTTGCGACCTAGCTTGCTCACCAGGTCGCGGCAGGTGGTGCCGGCGAGGAACGCGCCGATGACATCTGAATCGGTGACGTTGGGCAGCTCTGTGCGCTGCTTCGAGAATCACCGGATGTAGTCCCGGAGAGGCTCTCCCGGCTGCTGGCGGCAGCTTCGGAGATCCCAGGAGTTCCCAGGGCGCACGTACGTGCCCTGGAAATTGCCGGCGAAGGCTTGGACCAGGTCTTCCCAGCTGGAGATCTGCCCCGGGGGCAGGTGCTCCAGCCAGGCTCGAGCGGTGTCGGAGAGGAACAGGGGGAGGTTGCGGATGATGAGGTTGTCATCATCTGTTCCACCCAGTTGGCAGGCCAGCCGATAGTCCGCGAGCCACAGTTCCGGTCTCGTCTCCCCCGAGTACTTTGTGATAGTAGTCGGGGTTCGGAACCGGGTCGGGAACGGTGCTCGTCGTATGGCGCGGCTGAAAGCCTGCGGACCGGGTGGTTCGGGCGAAGGACTCCGATCCTCCCCGCTGTCGTAGCGTCCCCCACGCCTAGGGTGGTAGCCTCGGCGCGCCTGTGGGGGACAGATATCCCCCGGGTCCACTAAAAGAGTAAAAGACCTCACGAAAGGCCTAAGGGCCCAATAAATCGTGAGGCCATTCTTTCATGGGCCTGGGAAGGAATAATCAGCAGAGCAGGGTGACACGAGGCCGGACCGGTGTAAACCTGGCCGGTCCACAAAGTTGAGCGAGCGATCACAACAGAGATCCGACTTTCCCGCGCTGGAGCTCTCATGCAACGGAGCCACGCGAGAATAGGTCGGCAGAATCATAGGGAGATAGACCCGAGCAGTTCACTATCTTTTAGGCGCACGTTGTTATCATATCCACATGTATTGCCCCACGGTTGAATATATAAGGCCTAGGGGGCACCCCTTCAGATCGATCGACCCTATTACCTAGCCACCCACTTCAATTCTCTGCATTCTCAATTCAGAGAGCCCCTTTTGTAACCTCATTCGCCAAACATACTCATCAGGACGTAGGGTGTTACGCATCTCTAAGCAGCCCGAACCTGTACACATTGCCCACTGTCCCACGTGCAATTGGCACGAACCATTTTGCTACAGTCATCGACACCGTCCTACTCCTAAAAACACCTTGAGGGGCAACCCCGGGTGTGCGGTCGGACCCAAAACACCGACAGCTGGCGCGCCAGGTAGGGGGGGTGTCAACGATCTAAGCTAGCTCAATGGCCGTCATCATCAACAACAGGATCACCTTCCGTCCCGGATCCATGTTCTGCTTTGGGATGATTTCATCCATAGCCGACGAAAGAGGAATTCTGCACCGCGTTGCAGATCCACCGGGAAGGAAGCCTCCACCAACAAACTCCGAAAGAACCAGGGAAGCATTACCCTCAGCTCCCCGAAAGAAGATCGCCACGACAGCTACGCCATTCTACCCCG
Organism: Zea luxurians; assembly: GCA_029449295.1. NCBI lineage: Eukaryota > Viridiplantae > Streptophyta > Magnoliopsida > Poales > Poaceae > Zea > Zea luxurians. The sequence goes on from JAOPSE010000035.1 coordinate 10,404,039, forward strand.
ACGTTCTCTTCATCGGAAGAGCGGAGTCACCTCCCGTCTCTGACGACAAGCCAACCGCGCCTGGGGAAGAACCACCTCAGCGGGAATCCCGTCGACGAAGAAATCGGTGCCGAAACATCCGGAGACACCACCAAGCCGGAGAACAGGATCTAGAGCAGCCTGTCTCGCGAGACGAGGTCTCGGAAATAGGAGAAACTCTCGAAGAACGCATCTTCAGAGAACGAAGGAACTCCCGGCGACGTGATCGTCGGCGAGCTCAGGAACAGGCCTAGCAAGACGTAAGGCAACGCCGAGAAAATCCACTACTCGGCTGTAACCTGAACCCCGACTTCGCCCGAGCCATGAACACGCCGAGTGAGGTCGGAGGAGTGCTAGCTCGGATAGCTGACGGACTCCCTCGGACTCCAGACGCTGAGGGCTACCGACGCCTGCTCACCCAGGTAGCCAACCATCTTCTACCGCTCGCTCACCCGCCGAATGACTTGCGGCACGCCATCAACAGTCGTCGGGACGCGCAGAGTTCTATCAATGCTTCGCGCGAACGACGGCATGAGAACGAGATACGCCGCCGGGAGGAATACGACAGGGATCATGGCATCCCCACTCGGAGTCAAGCCAACAGAACCGAGTCAACGACGGCCTCGACTGGTGGAACTGCCCGAGGACGGTCGAGGAACCACCACAACTACTCCCCTCCCTGGGACAGACATCATCCCCGACGATAGGAGGACACATGTGGAGTGTCAGCCCTCACTCCACGCCTTAGGGCCATTCAATGGCCCCCAAACTTCAAGGTATCCAATGTCGATAAATATGAACCTAAGCAGGACCCAGGAGGCTGGCTGGCCGTCTACACTACCGCCGCTCGAGCCGCCGGAGCATCCGAAGACGTGATGACCGCGTACTTACCCATTGTCCTTGGGCAAGATGCGCTGCAATGGCTACGACATCTACCCCGACACTGCATCGATGACTGGAGCGACTTTAGTCGGCGCTTCACTGCTAATTTTCAGTCCCTCTCCGACAAACCGGCGCAACCATGGGACCTCAAATCCATCAAGCGCCGGGGGGATGAAACTCTCCGATCGTACCTCAAAAGGTTCCAGACCATGAGAAATCGTATCCCCAAGGTCATGGAGGCGGCCGTGATCGAGGACTTCTACAGAGGATCCAATGACTCGGCCTTCGTCCGAGCCATACTACAGAAGGCACCAACCACCTCCGAGGAGCTATTCCGGGAAGCCGACCTCTACATCACTACCGACGAGCGAGCCCAGGACCTCATCGGAGGAGCAAAGCCCGCACCGGCAGCACCACGATGCGACACGAACCAGCAACCTGACAAACGCTGGGAGAAGAGACCGCGCGAAGAGGTGCATGCCGCCGGACCACCTGCCTCTCGCGCCCGAGGGGGACCTCGCGGAGGTGAGCGCACGCTGGACGACATCCTCGACGCCCAGTGCCCGTACCACAAGGACATGCGCCACACTCTTCGGAACTGCCGGGACTTCAAGCATTCCGTTGGGCACGGCCGACCCTTCCAACCTCTACCCCCTCCTCCGCCGCGAGGAGGACCAGAAGAACCACGACAACCCCAGCAGCAGGAGGAGGGAGGAGGAGGAGCCTTCCCGCGCGTTGACAGGGAGGTCAACGTCATCTTTAGCGGACACGGATCGCAGGAGAACAAAAGACAGTAAAAGCTCAACGATCGCCAGATACTGGTGGCGACCACCGGCCCTCCCGCCCCATACCGGTGGTCAGAGCACCCGATCACCTTCACTCGGGTGGATCAATGGCTCAACTTTGACCATCCGGGCAAATACCCGCTTCTCGTCGATCCGGTGATCCGAGAGAGCCGGGTGAAGAAGGTGTTAGTGGACGGGGGGAGCAGCATCAACGTCACCTTCCCCCGGACACTCCGAGGCTTGGGAGTTCACCTCAAAGAACTCCACGAGTCAGACACTCCCTTCTTTGGCATCGTGCCAACTGAGGGAGAATACCCGTAGGGCCACATCTACATGCCTGTCACCTTCGGGACTCCGGAAAACTACAGAACTGAGTTCCTGAGGTTCGAAGTCGCGAACTTCGACTGCGGGTACAATGCAATCATCGAGAGGCCGGGACTGGCAAAATTCATGGCCATTCCGCATTACACATACATGATATTGAAGATGCCGGGACCGCAAGGAATCATAACTGTGCGTGCTGACCTCCAAGGCGCCGCAGAATGTTTCCGAGTGGCCATCCAGGCGGCCCTCATTGCCAAACCGTCGGCGACTTCTTCGACCCAGGCAAACTCTAAGCCTGAGGAAGATCACACAGCACCGGCGAAGGAAGCTCAAGCCGTGACCTCTATGCGGCCGACTGAAGAAACTAAACGGATCAATCTGGGGTTTGCTGATGAACGTAAAACTGCTATCATCAGCTCTAGCCTGGGTGATAAATAGGAAAGCGCGCTCGTCCAGTTTCTGCAAGACAACCGAGATGTATTCGCATGGCAACCTGCGGATATGCCGGGAGTCCCGAGAGAGCTAGCCGAGCACAAACTGAAGGTCTATCCACAAGCAAGGCCGATCCGGCAGAAACTACGTCGTTTCACGCCCGACAAGAGAGAGGCCATTCGTGCTGAGCTGGCCCGCTTGGTCGCGGCTGGGTTCATTAGAGAAGTGTTACATCCCGAGTGGTTAGCCAACCCTGTTCTTGTACTCAAAAAGAATAAAGTGGATTGGCGCATGTGTGTTGATTATACTGATCTCAACAAACACTGTCCGAAGGATCCCTTCGGGCTCCCGAGGATAGATCAGGTGGTGGACTCCACCGCTGGATGTTCTGTGCTGTCTTTCCTGGATTGCTATTCCGGATACCACCAGATTAGTTTGGCAAAGGAAGATGAAGAAAAAACGACATTCATTACTCCGTTTGGTGCTTTCTGTTATACCTCCATGCCGTTTGGCCTCAAAAACGCTGGAGCAACCTACCAGAGAGCCATTCAAACATGCTTAGCCGATCACTGGGGCAAGCGTGTGGAGGCCTACGTGGATGATGTGGTAATCAAAACAGAGAACTCAGAAAACTTCATCGAAGACTTACAACTGGTTTTCAACAGTCTGAGGCGGTATAGATGGAAGCTTAATCCCGAGAAATGTGTTTTCGGGGTACCGGCAGGAAAGTTACTCGGGTTTATTGTCAGCAACCGGGGAATTGAGGCTAATCCAGATAAGATTGAAGCTATCATGAAGATGGAAGCACCTCGATCACAAAAGAAGGTTCAGCGACTTACTGGATGTATGGCAGCTCTGAGCAGATTTATATCCAGGCTGGGGGAGAAAGGTTTACCATTTTACAAGCTACTCAAAAAGGTGGATAAGTTTCAGTGGACTTCTGTCGGGGACCATAATTAGGGGTACCCTCAAGACGCCTAATTCTCAGCTGGTAACCCCCATCAGCATAAAGCTGCAGAGGCCTGATGGGTTTGATTAAGTCAGGGGTCAGTCCATACGAGCGACTCGATCACGCCACGCCCGAGCCTAGCCTCGGGCGAGGGCAGCCGACCCTGAGATGGTTCCGTCTCGCCTGAGGCCTCCTCTTTCACGACAGACGCATCTCCGGCTCGCCCGAGGCCATGCCTTCGATAAGAAGTAACCCTGACTAAATCACCGCACCGACCGACCAAATCACTGGGGCCTTTAACACAAAAGGTAAGACTGACGGGTAGCCAGGCTCGGCCGAAAGCGCCAGAGGGAGCTCCGCCCGACCCAGGGCTCGAACTCGGGCTAAGGCCCCGGAAGACGGCGAACTCCGCTCCGCCCGACCCAGGGCTCGGACTCGGGCTAAGGCCCCGGAAGACGGCGAACTCCGCTCCGCCCGACCCAGGGCTCGGACTCAGGCTAAGGCCCCGGAAGACGGCGAACTCCGCTCCGCCCGACCCAGGGCTCGGACTCGGGCTAAGGCCCCGGAAGACGGCGAACTCCGCTCCGCCCGACCCAGGGCTCGGACTCGGGCTAAGGCCTCGGAAGACGATGAACTCCGCTTCGCCCGACCCAGGGCTCGGGCTCCACCCCGACCTCCGCCTCGCCCGACCCGGGTGCTCAGGTTCGGCCTCAGCCATGCAGGACAGACTCGACCTCGGCCTCGGAGGAGCCTCCACGTCGCCCGACCTAGGGCACAAGTCCGCCACGTCGACAGGAAGCGCCATCATCACCCTACCCCGAGCCGACTCGGGCCGCAGGGAACAGGACCGACGTCCCATCTGGCTAGCCCCGCCAGATAGGCAATGATGGCACCCCCGCTGGACCCATGACGACGGCGGCTCTCAGCTCTCTTACGAAAGCAGGGGGACGTCAGCAAGGGCCCAACCACTCCGACAGCTGTCCCTCCGCAAAGCTCCATTGCTTCTCCGACAGCCACGACGCCACACTAGCCGGGCGCCAAGATCTCTCCGGCTGCCACCTTGGCGTGTACTTAGGGTACTAGCTCTCCCCCGCTGGACACGTAGCACCTTGCTACACCCCCATTTGTACACCTGGATCCTCTCCTTACGCCTATAAAAGGAAGGACCAGGGCCTTCTTAGAGAAGGTTGGCCTCGCGGGGACGAAGGGCAGGGGCAGGCGCTCTCTCAGGGCTGCTCGCTCCCCTCACCTCGCGCGGACGCTTGTAACCCCCTACTGCAAGCGCACCCGACCTGGGCGCGGGACGAACACGAAGGCCGCGGGATTCTCCGACTCCTTCACGACCCGGCTCCGGCCACCACGCTCTCGCTCTCGCTCTCTCCCCCCTTCGCGCTCGCCCACGCGCTCGACCCATCTGGGCTGGGGCATGCGGCACACTCACTCGTCGGCTCGGGGACCCCCCGGTCTCGGAACGCCGACAGTTGGCGCGCCAGGTAGGGGCCTGCTGCGTGTTGACGAGTAGATTCCCGTCAAGCTCCAGATGGGCAGTCTCCAACGACCTCTTCAACCCGGGACGGTGCTCCGTTTCGGGAGTCTCGAGTTCATGTCCTTCGACGGCAACTACGACAGATACTCCTTCCACCGCCGCGCGACAGCGACAATGGTGGCGGACAGCCCGCCCGCTAGCGGCGGAATCGACGACGTCTTTCCCGCGTGGGGGAAGGACAACTTTCGAGCTCACCCCATCCTCTCCCTCGCCATCGGAGAAGGAGGCGGGGCAACCAAGGCCGAGCGGGAGGCTGCGCTCAGTCGACTGTCGAGCAAATCGACATCCCCAGCGCCCCAACGGAGGACGCGTCGGGCATCACCCACGCGTTTGAGGCGAAGACGAGCGCCGTCCCCCCGCGTCACGCTGATCCCGAGCAAGTGGACGACGCCAGCACGCTCACGGAGGGCCTGCAGGACGTCACCCTCGCGCCCCGGTCGACAGCACGATCAGCCCCCGATACGACTTCGCCGATCCTCGTCGACCAAAAGGTACCGGCTGATTCCCATCCTTTGTCATTTCGACTCGGCCTCAACCCGCCTAGCAACCTCGCTTTGGCGGGCGCTCACATTGAGGCGAGTGCAACCTCTCTGGGGTTTCATGTGCGGTCGCCTTGGGACCGGTTGACGGGTGTCTCGACCTACGGACCCTCTGGGTCCGAGGAAGATGACGACCCCAGCATCTGCTGGGATTTCTCTGGATCTGGCAACCCCAGTGCCATGCGGGACTTCATGACCGCATGCGACTACTGCCTCTCCGACTGTTCCGACGGCAGCCGCAGCCTTGGCGACAAGGACTGCGGCCCGAGCCGCGAATGTTTCCATGTCGAGCTGGGGGATCCCTCCGGAGGCGGCTGTCTCGGCATGCCGGAGGATGGTGATCCCCCTAGGCCAGCGCCTCGCGCCGACATCCCGCGGGAGCTAGCTGTGGTCCCCGTTCCGGCGGGGGGTCACGACCCACAGCTCGAGCAAGTCCGCGGGGCGCAGGCCGGGCTCGATGAGGGAGCAGGAGCGCTCGAGGCAATCCGCCAGAACATCGGGCTGGTATGGGCGAGCCAGCCCCCAGCCGGAGGAATACGTCACCTGCCCCAAGGTCTCCAGCACCGCATCGCCAACGATGCCAGGGACAGACCGCCACCCGCATCCGGCGGAACTGGTCAGGACCTGGCCACCGCAGCGATGCTCCTCCGCGCGATGCCGGAGTCATCAACCACCGAGGGTCGGCGAATCCAGGGAGAACTCAAGCATCTCCTGGAAGGCGCTACGGCCCGGCGGGCCGAGAGCTCTGCCTCCCGAAGGCAGGGATACCCCTCGGAACCTCGTGCCGCGACTTCCCGACTCACGCGGGAAGCCTCGGTCTTCACCGGGCGCACGCGCAACACCGCGCCTGCGGCCCCGGGCCCGACGATCGTGCCGAGCCCAGGGAAGTACCCGCTCGTCGTCGATCCCGTCATCGGCGACGTCAGGCTCACCAAGGTCCTGATGGATGGAGGCAGCTGCCTCAACATCATCTATGCTGAGACCCTCAGGCTCCTGCGCATCGATCTGTCATCTGTCCGAGCAGGCGCTGCGCCCTTCCACGGGATCATTCCCGGGAAGCGCGTCCAGCCCCTCGGACAGCTCGACCTTCCTGTCTGCTTCGGAACACCCTCCAACTTCCGAAGGGAGACTTTGACGTTCGAGGTGGTCGGGTTCCGGGGAACCTACCACGCAGTGTTGGGAAGGCCATGCTACGCGAAGTTCATGGCCATCCCCAACTACACCTACCTGAAGCTCAAGATGCCGGGCCCCAACGGGGTCATCACCGTCGGCCCCACGTACAAACACGCATTTGAATGCGACGTGGAGTGCGTGAAGTACGCCGAGGCCCTCGCTGAGTCCGAGGCCCTCATTGCCGACCTGGAAAGCCTCTCCCGAGAGGTGCCGGACGTGAAGCGACATGCCGGCAACTTCGAGCCAGCGGAGACGGTTAAGGCCGTCCCTCTCGACCCCAGTGGCGACACCTCCAAGCAGATTCGGATCGGATCCGGGCTCGACCCCAAATAGGAAGCAGTGCTCGTCGACTTTCTCCGCGCAAACGCCGACGTCTTTGCATGGAGTCCCTCGGACATGCCCGGCATACCGAGGGATGTCGCCGAGCACTCGCTGGATATTCGGGCCGGGGCCCGACCGGTCAGACAGCCTCTGCGCCGATTCGACGAGGAAAGGCGCAGGGTGATAGGCGAGGAGATCCACAAGCTGATGGCAGCAGGGTTCATCAAAGAGGTATTCCACCCTGAGTGGCTTGCCAACCCTGTACTTGTGAGGAAGAAAGGGGGAGATGGCGGATGTGTGTAGACTACACTGGTCTCAACAAAGCATGTCCGAAAGTCCCCTACCCTCTACCTCACATCGATCAAATCGTGGACTCCACTGCAGGGTGCGAAACCCTGTCTTTCCTCGATGCCTACTCAGGGTATCATCAAATCAAGATGAAAGAGTTCGACCAGCTCGCGACTTCTTTCATCACGCCCTTCGGCATGTACTGCTATGTCACAATGCCGTTCGGTTTGAGGAACGCGGGTGCAACGTACCAGCGGTGCATGAACCATGTGTTCGGCGAACACATCGGTCGCACGGTCGAGGCCTACGTCGATGACATCGTAGTCAAGACGAGGAAAGCCTCCGACCTTCTCTCCGACCTCGAACTGACATTTCGGTGTCTCAAGGCGAAGGGCGTCAAGCTCAATCCTGAAAAGTGCGTCTTCGGGGTGCCCCGAGGCATGCTTTTGGGATTCATCGTCTCCGAGCGGGGCATCGAAGCCAACCCGGAGAAGATCGCAGCCATCACAAACATGGGGCCCATCAAGGACTTAAAAGGCGTACAGAGGGTCATGGGATGCCTCGCGGCCTTGAGCCGTTTCATTTCACGCCTCGGCGAAAGAGGCCTGCCCCTGTACCGTCTCTTAAGGAAGGCCGAGTGCTTCACTTGGACTCCCGAGGCCGAGGAAGCCCTCGGGAACCTGAAGGCGCTCCTCACCCAGGCGCCCGTCTTGGTACCCCCCGCTGATGGAGAAACCCTCTTGGTCTACGTCGCCGCTACCACTCAGGTGGTCAGCGCCGCGATCGTGGTCGAAAGGCAGGAAGAGGGGCATGCCTTGCCCGTTCAGAGGCCAGTTTACTTCGTCAGCGAAGTGCTGTCCGAGACCAAGATCCGCTACCCACAAGTCCAGAAGCTGCTGTATGCAGTGATCCTGACGAGGCGAAAGCTGCGACATTACTTCGAGTCTCATCCGGTGACTGTGGTGTCATCCTTCCCCCTGGGAGAGATCATCCAGTGCCGGGAAGCCTCGGGTCGGATCGCGAAGTGGGCGGTGGAAATCATGGGCGAGGCAATCTCGTTCGCCCCTCGGAAGGCCATCAAGTCCCAGGTACTGGCGGACTTCGTAGCCGAATGGGTCGACACCCAGTTGCCGACGGCTCCGATCCAACCAGAGCTCTGGACCATGTTTTTTGATGGGTCGCTGATGAAGACGGGAGTCGGCGCGGGCCTGCTCTTCGTCTCGCCCCTCGGGAAACACCTGCGCTACGTGCTCTGCCTCCATTTCCCGGCGTCCAACAATGTGGCTGAGTACGAGGCTCTGATCAACGGATTGCGAATCGCCATCGAGCTAGGGGTCCGACGCCTCGATGCTCGCGGCGACTCACAGCTCGTCATCGACCAAGTCATGAAGAACTCCCACTGCCGCGACCCGAAGATGGAGGCCTACTGTGATGAGGTTCGACGCCTGGAAGACAAGTTCTACGGGCTCGAGCTCAACCACATCGCCCGCCGCTACAACGAGACTGCAGACGAGCTGGCGAAGATAGCCTCGGGGCGAACGACGGTTCCCCCGGACGTCTTCTCCCGGGATCTGCACCAACCCTCCGTCAAGATAGGCGACACGCCCGAGCCCGAGGTGCCCTCGGCCCCGTCCAAGGCAGCCTCGGCCCAGCCTGAACCATCCTCGGCTCAGCCCGAGGAGCCCTCGGCCCCCGAGGGCGAAGCACTGCGCATCGAGGAGGAGCAGAGTGGGGTCATGCCAGATCAAGATTGGCGGACCCCGTACCTGCAATATCTCCGCCAAGGAGAGCTGCCCCTCGGCCGAGCCGAGGCTCGGCGGGTAGCGCGACGCGCCAAGTCGTTCGTCTTGCTGGGCGATGAGCAGGAGCTCTACCACCGTAGCCCCTCGGGCATCCTCCAGCGATGCATCTCCATCGCCGAGGGTCAGGAACTCCTGCGGGAAATACACTCGGGGGCTTGCGGCCATCATGCAGCACCTCGAACCCTCGTCGGGAACGCTTTCCGCCAAGGCTTCTACTGGCCGACGGCGGTGGCTGACGCCACTAGAATTGTCCGCGCCTGCGAAGGGTGCCAATTCTATGCGAAGCAGACCCACCTGCCCGCTTAGGCTCTGCAGACGATACCCATCACCTGGCCCTTCGCTGTGTGGGGTCTGGACCTCGTCGGCCCTCTGCAGAAGGCGCTCGGGGCTACACGCACCTGTTGGTCGCCGTCGACAAATTCTCCAAGTGGATCGAAGTCCGACCCCTGAACAGCATCAGATCCGAGCAGGCGGTGGCGTTCTTCACCAACATCATCCATCGCTTCGGGGTCCCGAACTCCATCATCACCGACAACGGCACCCAGTTCACCGGCAAAAAATTCTTGGATTTTTGCGAGGATCACAACATCCGGGTAGACTGGGCCGCCGTAGCTCATCCCATGTCGAATGGGCAAGTGGAACGTGCCAACGGCATGATTCTACAAGGGCTCAAGCCTCGGATTTACAATGATCTCAACAAGTTCGGCAAGCGATGGATGAAGGAACTCCCCTCGGTGGTCTGGAGCCTGAGGACGACGCCAAGCCGAGCCACAGGCTTCACGCCGTTCTTCCTGGTCTACGGGGCCGAGGCCGTCCTGCCCACTGACCTGGAATACGGCTCCCCGAAGAAAGCAACCAAGCTAGCCGAGAAGACTCGCTGGACCAGCTGGATGAGGCTCGGGACAGGGCCTTACTACACTCGGCGCGGTATCAGCAGTCCCTGCGACGCTACCACGCCCGAGGGGTCCGACCCCGAGACCTCCAGGTGGGCGATCTGGTGCTTCGGCTGCGGCAAGACACCCGAGGGAGGCACAAGCTCACGCCCCCCTGGGAGGGGCCGTTCGTCATCGCCAAAGTTCTGAAGCCCGGAACGTACAAGCTAGCCAACAGTCAAGGCGAGGTCTACGGCAACGCTTGGAACATCCAACAGCTACGTCGCTTCTACCCTTGAGATGTTTTCAAATTGTTCATATACCTCGCACCCACGCGAAGTTTAGTCAACAAGGAAGGGTCGGCCTCGCCTCGGCCAAGCCCGACCCTCCCTCGGGGGCTAAAAGGGGGGAAACCCCCTCTGTGTCAAAATTTTCCTCGAACAAAAAATCTCTTTCATCAGAATATCTTTCGTGCTTCTTGACTACTTCGAAAAGTGGGTCCTGGAAACGACGGAGTACACGTAAGCAGCCAAGGCTGACCGAGCCGAGGGACTCCTACGCCTCCGGGATACGGATACCTCACTCATCACCTTCTGCGATAAGTAACTCGCGCTCGGATAAGGTGACTCCGCGGATCGAACAAGTCTCTACGTTCGGAAGCTCTTCTGTCGAGGAGATTCTTCGAGTTTTCTCGACTAAGTCGGTGATAGGGCCTCATGGACGAGTAAAAGTGCACGTAAGCGGCAAGGCCGACCGAGCCGAGGGACTCCCACGCCTCTGGGATACGGATACCTCACTCCTCACCTTCCGCGAGAAGCAACTTTCGCTCGCACAAACATCCCTGTTACCGACAAAAAGTCCAGATGCTTGGAACAAGAGGAAAAGGGACGCAGCTTTACAACACAGCAAGGGTGTGTGTTCTGGCCTCGACAGCCGTACAAAGCACACGCTACAAGACAAGCTGGTCCTGCAGGCTCAAGTCTTGGCGCTGGGAGGGGGCGGCGACACCCTCGGCATCGACAGCACCTTCGGCAAGGACCGAACTAGCCTCGGGCGGCGACGCGATCCGAGGACCTCCTCTCCAAAGGACGGCGTCATCACTACGCCCGGGCGATCGTTGTCAGAGACTTCTCCGGGAATCCGGCCCGAGCAGGCGGCTCGGCCAGCCACCTCCGGAGCCTCGGCCAACTACCTTCCGAAGGCGCGAGCCCGGACCGAAGCCTCGGCTGACCGACTCCGGTGTCGATCCTGCCAACGGACAACCCGGCTAGGCTCCGGCCAACCAGGTTTCATTCCCGAGTTAACTCTGCCTCTGCCCATGCTGATATCGCTACCCCCAGCCTTGGCTCGTCGAAGAGCGGCCGAGGGGTCTCTTTAACTAAGCTAAAGCGGCCTCGGACAACAGGGCCGACCGAGCCGAGGGACTCCTACGCCTCCGGGATACGGATACCTCACTCGTCACCTTGACACGGGGCGACTCATGCTTAGTGAAGCGGTTCAGACAATCAGCAAGGGAATCCTAGTGCTCGGAAATGAGGGAAAAAACACGGCTCCGTGCCGTAATTACATACATGTTCAGGCCCCGAAAGCCAAAATGAACAAAAAACCCGGCACTCGAAGTGCCATTACAAACGGAACTCCGGTTCCCCCCCGCAGGTACGAACAACCCCACTCGACAGGGGCGGGCCTGCGGGGCGGCGAAAAAAACTCTCACCCCCCGAGGACGAGAGCCAGCCATTCAGGCCAGGAGACGGAGACCCAGGGCTACTGACGGAGTTGGCAATCTCGTCGGTAGAAAAGCCACTTCCGTCCGCCGACGCCTCGGGACCCGCCTCTTCCGGCATGGCTGGAGGAAGTCTCCGTGAAGCCGGAGGATGCCGTTCTCCCCCAGACGCGCGGGGAAGAAGAGGGCAACCGACCCACACGGAGGCAGCCCCCTAACTCGCCTCGTCCTCCCTCTTGGCCTGGTGATGAAAATCCTTGAGGCTGAGGGAGGGGCAGAGGCCGCAGCCCGGTTCGCTTTACCCCACCATCAAGCCGGAGGTCGCCCTCGTGGGTGACCGCCGGTGGAGGGGTGCAGTCGGGCTGCATGATGAAAATCCTTGAAGCCGAACGATGGCTGAAAGGTACCCGCCCCCAAGGAGTGGAGTCCCCCGACGATGAGGCACGGGGACGGCGGTTTCCCCCATCCGGGGGCTTGAAAGGTGGAAAAACACGACGCATAGGGAAGGAAGAAGACATGGTCGCCCTACGAAAGGGGTCGCCCTCCTTTTAAAGGCAACTCTCCATGCTCGAGCCCCCAACCGTCACGAGCTGAGTCTTCTCCAACACACCTCCAAAGCCCTCCCCTGCGGCGCGGGGGCTGGGACCCACCTGTCATGCGGACCGGCTCCGAGCAAAGGAAGCCGAACCGCCGCGCGCGGCGTACGCGCAACCACCCAGCGGTTACAAGCGACCCTCCACTTTTGCCCAGACCAACGGGCGAAGCGGGGCGGGCAGCCATGCGGGCGGCATGCAACCGCGCCAAGTGGACGCGCCTCTCCGACTCCTGACAGGCCAGCATGAAGGCTCAAGCCCACGCGTCGCGCAACCGGCGCGCCGGATGCTGCATGTAAGCCACTATGCCACTTGCGCCACCACTGCACCTCCTCGGTTGCGGAACCAATACCGCGACCCGAGGCGACCCAGCGCGTGACCCAGCTGCGCCAACCTGACGCAGCGGTCAAACGCGGTCGAAAGCGGGCCGGCAGTAATGACAGTGGCAGGCGCGCAAGAGCAGCAATCACGCCATCAGCCAGGCTCACGTCCCATCCGGAGGCAGCAAGAGAACCCCCTCTCTCTCACGGTGTGAAGACGACACGCCCGTGACCCGTTCCTCGAACGGCTCGCGCACGCGCAACGGCAGCCTCGCCAACTACTCACCCCGGCGCATTAACTCCGCGGCTCGACGGGCAGCGCTACGGGCGGGAGCAACTGGCGACGTTTCGCCTTCGCCAAAACGGCCACACCAAAAAAGGTACGCCACGACGTTCAGTTTCGTATCCTTTTTCCCTTTTCCTTCTTTCTCTATCTCTTGCAACAGGGACCGGGAAAGGGGGATAACCCCAAAGGGATCCTTCCCCGCGAAGGAACTAGGCTCCGAGCCTCCTTACTGATCAGGGGTTCGAAGGCTGGCCCCCCGAAGGGTTCAACAGCCGCCTCAGATCGCGTGGGCCCGACACCCACTACTGGTCAGGGGTTCGAAGGTCGGCCCCCGAAAGGTCCCACGACTGCCTCAGGCTACTCGGGCTCCGTGCCCCTTACTGATCAGGGGTTCGAAGGCTGGCCCCCCGAAGGGTTCACAGTCGCCTCAGACACCGAGCGAGGGATGACCAGGGGTACGTTCGATACATAACCAAGGCTCGGGCTGCGCTCCCGAGGTACCCTAGGACATTTCCGAGACCAGCGGGAACGACTCTGTAACGGAATCCCATCGGAGGGAGGCAACGAGCCCTCGGACCCCGTCGCCAGGGGACCGGGTCCGGCAGATCACCCGCAGGTACTTTTGGGCGTGCCTCTGGGCCCCTAGCCAACCCCCAACGAACGGGGCACGGACGTCCACTCGGATTACCCAATTGCAGCTCACCGGAGACACCATGTTCGGTGCCCATCGAGGGTAACATGGCGCTCTCCCCCCCTCCTCCTTGCGGAAAGGCGACGTAGGGGCGTATGTAAAAAAGCCGAGTCTGTCCCTGATCGTCCTCTCGCTCTGTGCGGAGGCTCGGGGGCTGCTCTCGCAAACCCGGCTCCGGCCAAACCGTTGACAGCGTCAACATACCAGCCCGAGAACTTGGGCCCCGACAGAGCACCTGGGCTACGACCTGTTCGCATGAGGGAACCGCCAGACCAGCCGAAGCATTACGCAAGGCATTAAGACCTCGAAGGAGTGAAACCACTCCTCCGAGGCCTCGGGGGCTACACCCGGCGGGTGCGCTCGCGCGCACCCACCGGAACAAAGTACAACCGAGAAAGGCTGGTCCCCTTGCAAAAAAGTGCGACAAAAGCCTCCAAGCGAGTGTTAACACTCCCTTCGAGGCTCGGGGGCTACTGTCGGGGACCATAATTAGGGGTACCCTCAAGACGCCTAATTCTCAGCTGGTAACCCCCATCAGCATAAAGCTGCAGAGGCCTGATGGGTTTGATTAAGTCAGGGGTCAGTCCATACGAGCGACTCGATCACGCCACGCCCGAGCCTAGCCTCGGGCGAGGGCAGCCGACCCTGAGATGGTTCCGTCTCGCCTGAGGCCTCCTCTTTCACGGCAGACGCATCTCCGGCTCGCCCGAGGCCATGCCTTCGATAAGAAGTAACCCTGACTAAATCACCGCACCGACCGACCAAATCACTGGGGCCTTTAACGCAAAAGGTAAGACTGACGGGTAGCCAGGCTCGGCCGAAAGCGCCAGAGGGAGCTCCGCCCGACCCAGGGCTCGGACTCGGGCTAAGGCCCCGGAAGACGGCGAACTCCGCTCCGCCCGACCCAGGGCTCGGACTCGGGCTAAGGCCCCGGAAGACGGCGAACTCCGCTCCGCCCGACCCAGGGCTCGGACTCGGGCTAAGGCCCCGGAAGACGGCGAACTCCGCTCCGCCCGACCCAGGGCTCGGACTCGGGCTAAGGCCCCGGAAGACGGTGAACTCCGCTCCGCCCGACCCAGGGCTCGGACTCGGGCTAAGGCCTCGGAAGACGATGAACTCCGCTTCGCCCGACCCAGGGCTCGGGCTCCACCCCGACCTCCGCCTCGCCCGACCCGGGTGCTCAGGTTCGGCCTCAGCCATGCAGGACAGACTCGACCTCGGCCTCGGAGGAGCCTCCATGTCGCCCGACCTAGGGCACAAGTCCGCCACGTCGACAGGAAGCGCCATCATCACCCTACCCCGAGCCGACTCGGGCCGCAGGGAACAGGACCGACGTCCCATCTGGCTAGCCCCGCCAGATAGGCAATGATGGCACCCCGCTGGACCCATGACGACGGCGGCTCTCAGCTCTCTTACGAAAGCAGGGGGACGTCAGCAAGGGCCCAACCACTCCGACAGCTGTCCCTCCGCAAAGCTCCATTGCTTCTCCGACAGCCACGACGCCACACTAGCCGGGCGCCAAGATCTCTCCGGCTGCCACCTTGGCGTGTACTTAGGGTACTAGCTCTCCCCCGCTGGACACGTAGCACCTTGCTACACCCCCATTTGTACACCTGGATCCTCTCCTTACGCCTATAAAAGGAAGGACCAGGGCCTTCTTAGAGAAGGTTGGCCTCGCGGGGACGAAGGGCAGGGGCAGGCGCTCTCTCGGGGCCGCTCGCTCCCCTCACCTCGCGCGGACGCTTGTAACCCCCTACTGCAAGCGCACCCGACCTGGGCGCGGGACGAACACGAAGGCCGCGGGATTCTCCGACTCCTTCACGACCCGGCTCCGGCCACCACGCTCTCGCTCTCGCTCTCTCCCCCCTTCGCGCTCGCCCACGCGCTCGACCCATCTGGGCTGGGGCACGCGGCACACTCACTCGTCGGCTCGGGGACCCCCCGGTCTCGGAACGCCGACAACTTCAGAGGCACAGGAAGCTCTAGATGCACTAAAGAAATTCTTGACAACACCACCAGTACTGAAACCACCACGACGAGCCACGTCAACCCAACCGGCTGAAGATCTGTTGCTATATATCTCTTGCACGACTCACGTGGTAAGCACCGCGTTGGTAGTCGAGCGAGCAGAAGAAGGACATACCTACCCCGTGCAACATCCTGTTTATTTCATCAGTGAAGTTCTGGGTCCCTCGAAGAAAAAATATTCTCAAGTGCAGAAGCTATTATATGTAGTACTTCTGACCGCCGCAAGCTGCGTCACTACTTTGATGACCACAAAGTCATAGTAGTCACCGGTTTTCCGATAGGAGATATTCTCCACAATAAGCCATTGGCCGAATAGCCAAGTGGGCCTGTGAACTGGGATCTCATGACATTGAATTTCGACCTCGTACTGCCATTAAGTCCCAAGCATTGGTTGACTTCGTATCAGAATGGACTGAACAACAAATACCAGAGAACCCAGAAACTGCAGAAGTATGGAGGATGTATTTCGATGGCTCGTTGAAGCTGCAGGGAGCAGGCGCAGGAATTCTCTTCATCGTGCCTGGAGGCGAACACCTCAAATATGCCCTCCAACTGTTATTTCCAGCCTCTAACAATGCAGCTGAGTATGAAGCTCTGATCCATGGACTAAACATCGCCATATCATTGGGCATCAAGAGATTAATGGTATACGGAGATTCTCTGGTGGTCATAAGTCAGATAAACAAGGAATGGGACTGTTCGAAGGATTTAATGGGAAAATACTGCACTGCCGTCCGAAAACTAGAAGATAAGTTTGAAGGTCTAGAATTTCATCATGTGGAGAGAGATCGAAACACGGCAGCTGATGTATTGTCAAAGTTAGGATCCAGCCGAACTCAGGTTCCACCCAGAGTCTTCGTGCAAGAAATACCACGACCGAGCATCTCAACAGATCAAGCAGAAGAATGTAATATCGTGGATCAACCCGGGTCAGACTCTGATGACTGGAGGAGGCCGATTATCAGATATATAAAGAATGAAGAGGAACCAGATGACAAAAATGCAGCTGAACGCATCGCCAGACAGTCAGCCCACTATACACTCATTGGAGAAACGTTATATAAAAGGGGTGCATCAGGCGTATTCATGAAGTGCATTCTCCCATCTACTGGGAAACGACTGCTGGAGGAGCTCCATGCTGGGCAATGTGGAATACATGCGTCATCCAGAACACTAGTCGGGAAGGTCTTCAGGTCAGGATTCTATTGGCCAACAGCGAAGAGTGATGCAGCCGAGTTAGTTCAGAGGTGCGAAGCTTGCCAATACTTGTCAAAACAACAACATCTACCAGCACAGCAACTGCAGACCATACCAGTAACTTGGCCTTTCGCATGCTGGGGACTAGATATGGTTGGACCTTTCAAGAAGGATCAAGGAGGATACACTCATGTATTGGTAGCAATCGACAAGTTCACTAAATGGATAGAGTTCAAGCCCATTGCCTCTTTAACCTCAGCCAAGGCCGTGGAATTCATACAAGACATAATATTCAGATTCGGAATACCAAACAACATTATAACTGACCTGGGATCCAGTTTCACAAGTTCAAAATTCTTCGATTTCTGCGAGCGAAAAGGCATTCAGATCAAGTACGCTTCGGTAGCGCACCCGAGGGCCAACGGGCAGGTTGAGCGGGCCAACGGAATGATACTAGAGGCACTCAGGAAAAGGGTCTTCGAAAAAAATGAGAAGATCGCAGGGAAATGGATAAGGGAATTACCCTACGTCGTTTGGAGCCTAAGAACTCAGCCAAGCCGGGCTCTACATGGAAATACTCCTTTCTTCATGGTCTATGGGTCAGAAGCAGTATTACCCGCTGATCTCAAGTTCGGGGCCCCAAGGTTGGTCTTCGAGAGCATAGCAGAAGCTGAAGCTACTAGGATGGAGGACATCGATGTACTCGAAGAAGAACGGCTGAATGCAGTAATTCAATCGGCACGGTATCAGCAGACTCTGAGACGTTATCATGACCAGGCCGTGCGACAACGATCCTTTTCAGTAGGAGATCTCATCCTCCGCCAAATTCTAACGGGGGAAGGACGACACAAGTTGTCACCCTTATGGGAAGGACCATTCATAGTAGCAGAAACCACTCGGCCGGGATCATATCATCTCACTCAGATGGATGGCACAGAAGTCGGGAACTCCTGGAACATAGAACACCTCAGGAAGTTTTACCCCTAGCTGTATTTCAAAAGCTATCGAGACGACGATGTATTCTGTGAAATGGAAATATGTCGTCAATAAAGAAAGGCTTCAAAGATACTCAGTTTGTTCACGGTTGACTTGCATTCTTACTTAACTCGGGGTGACCACTATGCCCTGCTAACGGAGCAATCGGTTTAAGTCGGCGATGACTTAAGCCGGTGCAACATGCTCACGCTTACTTGACTTGGGGTGACCACTATGCCCTGCTAACGGAGCAATCGGTTTAAGTCGGCGATGACTTAAGCCGGTGCAACATGCTCACGCTTACTTAACTCGGGGTGACCACTATGCCCTGCTAACGGAGCAATCGGTTTAAGTCGGCGATGACTTAAGCCGGTGCAACATGCTCACGCTTACTTAACTCGGGGTGACCACTATGCCCTGCTAACGGAGCACTCGGTTTAAGTCGGCGATGACTTAAGCCGGTGCAACATGCTCATGCTTACTTGACTCGGGGTGACCACTATGCCCTGCTAACGGAGCAATCGGTTTAAGTCAGCGATGACTTAAGCCGGTGCAACATGCTCACGCTTACTTGACTCGGGGTGACCACTATACCCTGCCAACGGAGCAATCGGTTTAAGTTGGCAGCAGCTTAAGCCGGTGCAACATGCTCACGCTAACTTAACTCGGGGTGACCACTATACCCTGCCAAAGAGCAATCGGCTTAAGTCGGCAGCGACTTAAGCCGGTGCAGCATGCTCACGCCTACGCAACTCAGGGTGACCACTACGCCCTATTAACAGAAGCCATCGACTTAAGTCGGCAACGACTTAAGGCGATTTGGCGTGATCACAATTACTCATATAAAGATGGCTTCTACAACTCGCAAGCAAATTTCAAAACCATCGTACATCATTTTACTACTACAAATTTACGAACCGATGAATTCTGAAACAATGTGAAAATAACAATATTGTCCAAATACTGAAGTGGCGTCCTCTAGCAAATGTCTGACCATGCTAACCGCGCGTTCGAAACACGTAGAGTGTCTCTCTATTTCGTGATGTTTTTCTCAGGAGCAATCGAGGAAGAAGGACGACTCGAGGAATCAGGGGCGGCATTCACATCAACCCTTATATCTTCGGGAACAACCACGCCGGGTCTCCTCATCAAGATCCGTCCTGCCCGAATAGCCTTGTCCATGGCTCTATCACGCTGGGCTTTGAGTGTAACAACAGTTTCTTCGGCGACCTTGGCAGCCAGCTGAGCAGTTTCTAACTCTTGGGCGATGGATTTCTTGGAAGCTCGGAGTTCTTTGATAGTAGCGTCCTTTGCTGATATCAACTGCTTGAGCCGGGTCACTTCATCCATAGATTCCTGCAGTTTACAGCGTTGGTGATCTAACTCTTCCATGGTGAAGCGATGACTTCTCTCCAAGATAGTCAGTGAGTTGCTAGAATCACGATACAATTTTTCAAGATTGTCTCGAGAAGCAGCAAGGATACGTTTCTCTTCCTGCAAACAAAAATCAACACCCTCAAACACCAAGCAAGTAATGGCAGCACTACCAGGCAAAGCGCAGTTTCATAAATCACCTTTTCAGAGTCGAGCTGAGCATGAAGAGAAGAACTCAGTGCATTGGCGTCATCTAAGGCAGCGGAGACCTGACCCAGCTCAATCTGACTTTGAGAGTACTTTTCCTCAAAGTCAGTGCATCGCTGGGCCAGTTCAGCCTGATCTCGGGAATGTTTTTCTTCAAGAGTGTAAATCTGCTGAGTCATACCTAGCAGGAGACAATCAAATAAAAGAAAAAGGGGTCAAAATGTAAGGCAGTCTATAGCAAAGTCAGAGAAAAGCAAAAAAGCACTAACCAGCGTTGGTCGTTTCCAATTCAGAGACACGATGTTGAAGAGACACTAGATTCTAACATGCAAGTGACGAAGCTACTTCTGGGACAGCACCCTGTAACCTCAGCTGGCCAGCCATCCCATTAACCAAAGCCTGATGAGGAGAGTAGATGAATGTAATGACAGTAGTTCATGCAATGTAAAAAGCCAAGCTAAAATACATCACAGTACCTGGAGGTTGGAAAAGAACGAAGGGATCCCCAAATCAGGAGAGATCAATTGATAACCGGGCGTAAGGTCACCACCCGAAGCAGCTTGCAACGAACCAGCAGGAATCAACTCGGTGCCATCAACAGAGCCCAACACTCGGTCAGTGGGGACGCTGCCCTCTAAAGTGACCTCCTGGTCCAAGGCTTGGGCTACCACCATACAGCCGGAGTGTGGAGACGACCCCGCATGAACGTCCATGGAAGTACCGGAGGGAGACCCCGCTCGGACACCCTCGGGGGCTGGATCACAGTTTGCACTGCCCGCTTGAGCCGGATCATCCCCGGCAGCACCCTCGGGGGCTGGGCAGTGGCTTACACTTCCCACCCGGATCAAGTCATCCCCGACAACATTCTCGGGGGCTGGGCACGTGTCAACACCATCCTTGGGGTCCAAGCTCTCCGCGGTAGCCACCTCTAAGGCTGATGGGCCCTCAATTACTCCCATGAGACCAGGACGACCCAAGTTAGTCTCTCGATCCTCAAGATCGCGCTCTAAGGTCGACGAGGCACGAGATGACCTCAACCCAGCATCAAGCACATCAGCGCAAACCTCCATCACACCATCATCTGCTGGCTCCGATAACAAATCCTCTGGAACCATATCCTCGAGAGTCTGATCAAAATTGGCCAGGGACAGTTCTTACAGACCAATGAGAGCAGACAAAGCAGGAGAGGGAACTCCACTACTTTCACCGCTAGCGATGAATTGCCGACTGTTTTTCCGAGTCAAAGGAACTTCATCTTCTCCCTCCTCATCATCCACATTAGCAACACAGGCAGCACCCCCATTGGGA
The DNA here is from genome assembly GCA_029449295.1 of Zea luxurians. NCBI lineage: Eukaryota > Viridiplantae > Streptophyta > Magnoliopsida > Poales > Poaceae > Zea > Zea luxurians. Next base: position 10,424,672 of record JAOPSE010000035.1, read on the forward strand.
TTAGCAACTGATTCGGTACACCCATTGGGATCAGCAACTGATTCGGTACACCCATTGGGATCAGCAACTGAATCGGCACACCCATTGGGTTCAGCGTCAGTAAATTCAGTCGCAGGCACTTCTTCAGCATCAGGAACCGAAGTACCAGCGTCCCGACCCAAACTGGGCACTTGCCGGAGGCGTCTCCTTTTCTTTTTCTGTTCATCAGCAGAAGGATCGGATGGATTGGCTCGGGGGCGCCTCGGGCGAGTACCAGCAGGTTTCTGAGTATCTATGGTCGTACCAGCCTCTGGGAGGGGCGCCACCACCAATGCCCAGCAGGAGCAGCGTCAGAAGAGTCCTCAGCCAGCAAATCAAGCATGGCATTTATCTCCACATCACTAGGGTTCAGGGGCACTTCAAAATAGACTTGCCGTTCATCATTAGGAATTCCCCCGAGTGTGGCAACCAAGGCACTAACTTCTTTAGCAGAGGGCCGCACTCTAAGGCCCAAACTGCCGTCAGTAGCAGGAGGATTCGACACAAAAAGAGTAAAGGCTTTGGGAGGAGGCAAGTTCCAAGCTGAGAATGCCACGGGGGCACCAACATTTGACACTTTGCCTCTAAGGATCATTTCAAGTCGGCTCACCAGGTCCGTAGAGGGAATTCTTCTGTTAGTGACCCGAGTTGAGTCGGCTAGGCCTCGATACAGATAAGCTGGGTATGCCCTGTCTTTTAACGGCTGAATATTCTTGAAGACAAAATCAGCAACCACGGCTTCAGCAGTCAGACCCCTTTCTTTCAGCAGTCCAACTTCAGCAAGCAAAGCACCTGCCTCAGCTACCTCCTGATCTGTGGGAGACTCGGTCCAGCTTGGGATGCGAACATCCGGCTGTCTTCCCGACCGGGGGGGAGAGAGTTTCCACAATTCTCAACTATGAACCACTCCAAGCGCCACCCCTTGATACTGTCTTTGAGAGGGATTTCGAGATACTCCGTCTTCCTCCCGCGGCGCATCTCCAAGCTGGCACCTCCAACCAATTGATGTTGTCCCCCGGTCATTCTAGGGCGACAGTGATACAAATACTTCCACAACCCGAAATGAGGTAGCACGCCAAGAAAGGCTTCACATAAATGGACGAAAATGGAGATTTGCAGGACAGAATTGGGATTCAAATGGGTCAAGTTAATATGGTAGAAATCAAGGAGGTCGCGGAAAAAGGGAGAAATGGGAAGGCCGAGACCACGGAGAAGGAAAGGGGCATAAATCACGGACTCATGGGTATCCTCAGTTGGGACAGTGACCCCATGGCAAATCCGCCAAGAGCAGAGTTCCCTCGGAGGGAGAACCCCGATGGATACAAGGTGGAGAAGTTCGGACTCAGAGATGACGGACATGTGGTTACCTGCGAAAGGCAACTGACTGTTGGGGTCGATTGGAGGAATCACCACGGCGGACGAACTCGAGGTTTTCCACTTGGGCGCCATCTCGATTCTACCGGCGAGCAGAGTAGGAGGCGAATTGCGGAAAGGATTCGGAAGCAAGAAAGCAAGAACTAGGGCACGGAAAGCAGAGGCGGCTAAAAGCGCAGCACTTATGGGATATTCCCGAGCTAGATACCGTTTCAAAAAGCGCCCAGTCAGCACCCGACGGTTATTTCCAAAACACCAGCGTGCCACATCATCTCCCGATAGTTATTTCCAAAACACCGGTGCGCCACATAATCACTCGGCTATTAACCTCAAAGTGGCCTACGTAGCCCGCTATTGCTCGGCAGTTGACTCTAGAACTCCGACATAGTTGCTCGGCATTACATCTAAAATGCTGACGTCGCCCTCAAGTCACTCGGCGTTGCCTCTAAAACGCCGACGTCGTTTTCAAATTACTCGGCAGTTATCTCTAAAACTCTGACGTCGTGTTCAGTCGCTCGGCGTTACCTCTAAAATGCCGATGTTGTCTTCAAGTCGCTCGACAGTTAACTCTAAAACTCCTACGTGGCGTTCAGTCGCTCGGCAGTTAACTCTAAAACTCCGACATGGCGTTCGGTCGCTCGGCAGTTAACTCTAAAACTCCGACATGGCGTTCAGTCGCTCGGCAGTTATCTTAAAAAAACTCTGACATCATCTACAAATCACTCGGCAACTACTTCTAAAAGCTTCGATATGACGTCCGAGTTATTCACTTACTATTCCAAAGGAATTAACTTCACGAAAAAGGCGGGAAAAGGAATGATTCAAGAACTTTGAGTTGAGAGTATCAACGAGCAATCATCACAGAAAAGCCAATACCATTTCTTCATTAAAAGGGAAGATATCATATTTACAAATCAACTCATTATGAGTTGATACTCCCCTACTACTACTACTACTGCTACATTACACTATACTACTCTACACTACTAAATACTACTACATTATTCTAACTAACATTTAAAGGACCAGTGGCATCTAGCCACTGGCCCTGTTGCTGCCGCCACTGCTGCCGCCCCTGCTGCCGTCCCTGCTGTCGCCGCCGTCGCCGTCCTTGCTGCCGCCGCTGCCGCCCCTGCCGCTGCCGTCACCGTCACCGCCGCCACCGCCTTCGTCGTCGTCGTCATCGTCGTCGTCGCCGTCCTCGTCCTCGCCGCCACCGTTCGAGTCCTCCTCATCCGAGGAGTACTCCGACTCATCCGAGCCCTCGAGCCCGGAGTGCTCGACGGCCCGGATGTACGTCTAGACCTCCGTCGCGAGCCCCTGGGAGTCGTCTAAGTCGTCAGACGACTCACGCAGGGGGATGGGAGCCGGAGACCCCTCGGATTCAGAGGAGAACTCCTCCTCTAAATACTCCGAGTCACCGAAATCCTCAGACGGAGGAGTTGGTTCGTGCTTGCGTTTCTTGCCCATGCTGGAAATGCAGATAGAAGAGAGAAGGCAGGCAATGGAGAACAGCGAGAGATGTGAAAAAATCAGGCAGGCAAGGGCACTATTTATAGGAAAAAGAAGGCAACCGCTCACCTCCAACAGTGGTCACTGAACAGTCGCAAAGCATTCAATAAGCACTCCAACCCGTCTGAAGACACGTCTGGCGGCGGACGCCGTTTCACGCAACACAACACCCATTGGGACTCTAGTCAACAGCGCGAAGGATATGATTACACTCGCCGTCGCATCACATTACTACTCAGAAGTAGCCGGCTAAAACACTCAGCGTACCAAGCCGTCCCTTGCCCACACCCATTGGGGGGGGGGACGCCCAGGAATTACCAGTATATTTTTCAAAACGGTCACATCTGTGCAGGGCATGCAGTGAATGCCTCAAGACAAAAATGAGATATCAGTGAGGATTAGGGGAAAGCCAAATATAGCCAGTGAAGTACAAAATATGGCCGACAAAAGCGATTTGAAGACTAGACAGAGAACGTCCATCAAATGTCCAATCAGTCACAGAGCAAATAAATTACACTACCTAGCAAGATATGGATGGATTGCGAATTCGGCTGCAAAAGACAAAATACATGCTGACCTCTGAAGCATAATATTGATGACATAATGCGGATGACATCATGCCGATTTTTACAAGCAGAAAGGATAATCTTCAGCAAAAAGACACAAAAGGAAGACCTTCGAGTAGATTATCCTCAAAAATCCACTTGAAGGTTGGGGGCTACACCCATTGGGTGCACCTCCGGTGCACCCCATGAATCATTATTCCAAGCCAAGATAGTGCCGACTTCTAATGCATGGGACAAGATTAAAGACAAATCTGGCACTCAACCAAAACGCAGGAGTAAAAATGGGAATAATTTCTGGTGAAGACCTTCGAGTAGATTATTTTCTAAAAATCTACTCGAAGCTCGAAGGCTACACCCATTGGGTGCACCTCCGGTGCACCCAATGAAGTTCAGGGTCCTGCAAAGTGAAATGCCGACCTCTAAGGCACAGGCACGAAACAAAGCTTCGGTTTGTGAAAGATCAAAAGCAGGAGGAAACAGTAAGAAGTCGTTCTCTTCAAACCGCCTGCAAGCTGGACCTGGGATCTTTGGGCTGATTACTTCTAAATTAACCCAAAGATCGGGGGCTTGTGGGGGACAGATATCCCCCGGGTCCACTAAAAGAGTAAAAGACCTCACGAAAGGCCTAAGGGCCCGATAAATCGTGTGGCCATTCTTTCGTGGGCCTGGGAAGGAATAATCAGCAGAGCAGGGTGACACGAGGCCGGACCGATGTAAACCTGGACGGTCCACAAAGTTGAGCGAGCGATCACAACAGAGATCCAACTTTCCCGCGCTGGAGCTCTCATGCAACGGAGCCACGCGAGAATAGGTCGGCAGAATCATAGGGAGATAGACCCGAGCAGTTCACTATCTTTTAGGCGCACGTTGTTATCATATCCACGTGTATTGCCCCACGGTCGAATATATAAGGCCTAGGGGGCACCCCTTCAGATCGATCGACCCTATTACCTAGCCACCCACTTCAATTCTCTGCATTCTCAATTCAGAGAGCCCCTTTTGTAACCTCATTCGCCAAACATACTCATCAGGACGTAGGGTGTTACGCATCTCTAAGCGGCCCGAACCTGTACACATTGCCCACTGACCCACGTGCAATTGGCAACGAACCATTTTGCTACAGTCATCGACACCGTCCTACTCCTAAAAACACCTTGAGGGGCAACCCCGGGTGTGCGGTCGGACCCAAAACACCGACAGCGCCCTGTCGTCGGGGTGGGCCCGACGGCTGTGATGGTGGCGCTCGTTGCCGAGGTGACCCGGGGCCACAGGCGCTGTGTTGCGCGTGCGCCCGGGAGTGGACCGAGACTTCCTGCATGAATCGGGAAGTCGTGGCGCGATGTTCTGAGGGGAACCCCTGCCTTCGGGAGGTAGAGCTTTCAGCCCGTTGGACCGCGGCGTCCTCCAGGAGATTCTTGAGCTCTCCCTGGATACGCCGCCTCTCGGTGGTTGATGGCTCCGGCATCGCGCGGAGGAGTATTGCCGCTGCA